>APFE030948850.1:29138-57311 GCA_000404065.3 Pinus taeda | reverse complement strand
TTAGAACTTCAGTGATTGAGTTATGTGGAGTTGATTGAGGAGTTGATGGAGTTGTGTTCAGTTTGACTTAGTTGAACTAGTTGTATTTAGTCTAACTGATCAATAGACTAAGTGTTGAGTGGTGTGAATTAGTTATTAATTATTTACTAATTATTAACTCATAAATCAACTGAGGGATACATTAGTTAACTCAGTGCATGGACAGTTCAGTGGAGACAATTGTTAGAGGTAAGTGAAAGGGCAAGACAGCTGTCAGTTGTGACTATAGTTGTGCATGAGATTTGCACATGCATGGATTGAGTATTGCCAATGAGGATTGCGTGGTATAACCAAAAGGGAATACGAATTTGGATCACACATTTGGTGTCATTCTCATCCATTCTCATGCAGGATTGCGCAGTGGAGGCAGGCAAGCAACATAGGAGATTTGAGCCAGTGATTGATTTAGATATGAGCTAGTTTGTGTGTAACAGGTGGAGATAGTATTGAGTACTTGTGACGAGTATTGTACTATGTATTGTTACATGTTCTCAATCAATATAATATACAGATAGTTGGAGGCTTTCAGCTTTATTCTTTCCCCGGGTACATACTGTGTTGATATGTGTGATTGATGCTTCACTGTGCGCATGTGATTGTTTCTTAATACTGCTAAATTGATGATCAACGTAGAGGAGGTTATGTATTATGCATGTATTCCAAAATTAGTGTATAATTGGGGTAATATCTGTGAATAAGTGTCATATTATTCAAAATTTCTGCACATGATGGCCGAAATGTATTAAGTGTATAGAAAGAATCATGCAAGGACTTGAGAGGAGTTCACCAGATTTCAGCCTGCCAAGCCAGTGGAAGAGATCAGAAAAAAATTTGTTGTTTGAGGCAGGCATACCCATGCTCAGAGATAATAAGGCATGTCCACATATCAAATACAAAAGCGGACCTAATATGTATAGAAGTATAAAAGAACTAAAAATACATAGTGGAGCATCTGATCATATCCATAGAAGTACATGTCATAATATCACGTATAAAAAACTAATCAATGATGTTGAAGTAGAACGCTGATCACTGAAGTCATAAAGTTGATCCAAAAAGTAGCAAGTCAAATAGTGGAACAAATGGTACTACATGCAACTTGGGTTCCAACATATAGGATGTCGTTGTAATGAACTGCAACATATAAGGTAGATGGTATCACTAACAAAAATGCGAGCGTGGAGCACGAAATGTATGTTAGAGTCATAGGGTTGTCCACCCTAGTTTTGAATATTGTATAAATAGAGCAAGGCTCTAAGTTGTAAAGAGACATCTAATGGAATCTAATAGATAGAGAAGTAGAGGGAAAGAACAAGAGTCTAGGTGTGTTTTGGGTCGCAGAGTAGGAGAAGGCTCTGCAACTAAGTGCACAGAGGCCTAGTAGAGCCCGCAGCTAAGTGCGTGGACCCTTGCAGCTAAGTGCGCAGAGTAGAGTCGAGTCTGTAACCAGGGAAGAGATCAATAAAGAGAAGTTTGACCTTAATTTTGTGTATTTGTTCTTGAGTTAATACATGTTTTATATCATTTGCGAATATATTGTTTCTTTAATGCGCGCACTTGTATGAATGGTGAATAGTGTTCAGTATAACTAAAAGCATACAAATAAGCTAAGTTAATCAACTAATATTGGATAACTAGTAAGGATTTGCGTAGTAACATCGTTCGGCCCCCGATTAGAGCTACGCGAAGGCAACCTCTCAAGTTGCGAGGTACAGGAAATTGTGCGTAGCGGCATGCGCGCCGGGCCAAACCGCGAACTAATTGAACTCATCAGACATCTCTAGGGTGCAAAAACCTAGTTCTAGCACCCTCCCATACTACTTCGGGTGAGACCTCAGTCCGCACTCCACGAACTGTTGTCAAAAGGGCCATTAGTACTGGGATTTGTTTGGCTAAATCACCTCTGAACTTGGGTCAGGCCCCAACAAGCCAACAAACCATCTCCAGCATCAAGGACAAAGGGGTACACGTAGCAATCCAAATCCTAGCCGGCAAAGTCATGAGGAAGTGCTGCGCTGACGAGGTATCGACACCGGTGATCGCACTGGCTGAGTAGTGCATGGAGGGGGTCCAGTTCAACTGGTTTGAGTTCCTCTGCGAGGAATTTTTGAAAAACTATCACGAAGCTCAGGAGCAAGGTAAAACCTTCCACTATTCGTGGTTATTGTTATCCATATTGCCCGTAGTAGGAGAACTGCTAGAGGATAGTCAATTCCCTAACATTGACAGAGAATTACCAGAGGCCACGAAGTACACTTCGCTCTGGGCCACAAAGGATGTGAAACAGATACGCGACACCAAAATCTTCTAGGTGCTCATGGACATGAACATCCTGATGTGGATCAACCAGAAGTTGTGCCTGCTGCCCACAATGTACAATAGTTTGTAGATTTTTGCAGACTTTAAAGTTGATATGCAAAACATTTTTATGAGGGTGGGAAAGAATCCGGCGAAGCAGTGGATGAAGCTACCATTTATAGCCACTGACGACGCAATTTTTACTGTCTTGGAGACATGGCCTCCGGAATGGCGCCCCCTATATCTAGCAAACCTTGAGAAGGCAGTAGCGCAGAAGAAGAAGGACGATGCCAAGATGCGCATCACTCAATTGGTAGAAAAAAGGTGGAAGGAAACAATAGTAGCTGAGGTAAGGGCAGCGTGCGAGGTGACACAGAAAGCCACCGAGCAGAAGAAGGCCACAAAAGTAGCAACAGTAGCACCAGCGGCAAAGGAAACAACCATGAAGGCAGACGAGGGCCAAACAACATCCTCGCACGAGCAGGAGAAACATAAATAGCAGAAGGGAGCATACACCCAGGGACCGCGTCCACACAGTTGAAGTGCCTAGACATCGCAGAGTGAGTAGGGCCAAGGAAGAAGGTCAAGGCCTTGAAGTTGGCCATTGACTCGATCACCTTAACCGAAGGAGATCTCCATGACATTAGCGAGATGGTCCGTGATGTCATAAATGAAGTGCTTCATGATTTTATGCAGGGGCACCAGATTATGTTGGGGGCCCTCAGGGTGAAGTTGCAAGAGTCACAGGGGCATCCCCCTCAGGAGGGTACCCTTTCAACCCACCTCGCAGCAGGATCCTCGGTAGTAGAGCAGATGCTGCGCGCACGGATGGAAAACATGATAGTGTTGTCGGAAGGGGCCCTAGTCGCAATGAATGTGACCGATAGATTTTCAGTTAACATGTTAAAAGGCCTTTTCCTTAATTTGGCTACCCTTTCGCGAGAGCTGTTGTATCTACTACAGGATGGGATAGTGGTAGAGATGCGTGTTAGGGAGAGCCACATGATTCAAGTCCTTAGCGAACAGAAGATAAACATGGAACAACTCGCCTTGTAGCGCGACAAATTGGTGTCGCAAAATCAACATTTGAAGCAGGTGGTAGAAGATGCTTGCCGGCGCGTCCCGGAGCTGGCCATCCCAGCAGATTTACCGGTAGAGGTGCGGATCCATAGATTGGCAACCGGAGTTTGCGAGGCCAGGGAAGAAACAACAAAGGTTCCACTGGAGCTGAATCTTTAGATTGTCGAGTTGCAGTTGAAGGCGTAGCCTTCCACTCCCTTGGAAGTCAAAGAACAGCACGCTAGCACTATCACATCAAGATTGGAAGAAATTGGGGGTGCAGTGCGAGATTGTACTGGCATGTTGGAACAAGCACTTGAGGTCCTCACAACTTTACAGGACAACCCCAACATCCAGCACCTGGAGACAGAGTTGGGAGAACTCCAGCAACAATACGATAGTGTCTGAGGAATTGTGCAGACAGTAGTCCTCACTCAGCAGCTTGCGAGGATGTAGGAAGCTAAGGCATTGAAGGAGCATGTGGATGCGGCGCGACATAAGGAGGCAGTTCTAAAAGCGCGCGTTCAACCATGGATTGACGAGGCCTTCACGATCACGTCGAATATTAAAGGAAAGCTCACGCACATACAGGGGATGCATGCGCAGATGCAGAGAAGCACGCCGGACACAGAGGTCTCAGAAGAACGGATGCAACAGGTTTAGCAAGAAGCAGCTCAGTGCATTGCGGACATTAGTACGTTCGAGAACAGTTCGAGGGACTCCACACCAAGATCGCCGCACCAACAGAGTGACTCGAGGGCGAGTCACAATGTTTGTGTTGGGGGCCTGTTGGGCATGGAATCCCCCCAAGGCATGTTTTGGGGCTCAAAGCCCAAGTTTTGACTTGATATTGTTGTAAGGACTCTGTGAATTGTGGGCACGGAGCACGAAATGTATGTTAGAGTCATAGGGTTGTCTACCCTAGTTTTGAATGTAATGTTGGCCTACCCATGGTCCGCAGACCATGGGATTGTATAAATAGAGCGAGGCTCTAAGTTGTAAAGAGACATCTAATGGAATCTAATTGATAGCAAAGTAGAGGGAAAGAACAAGAGTCTAGGTGTGTTTTGGGTCATAGAGTAGGAGAAGGCTCTGCAGTTGAGTGTGTAGAGGCCTAGTAGAGTCTGCAGCTGAGTGCACGGACCCCTCCAGCTGAGTGCGTGGACCCCTACAGTTGAGTGCATAGGGTGTAGTCGAGTCTGTAACCAAGGAAGGGATCAATAAAGAGAAGTTTTACCTTAATTATGTGTATTTGTTCTTGAGTTAATACATGTTTGATATCATTTGCGAATATATTGTTTCTTTATTGCATGCACTTGTATGAATGGTGAATAGTGTTAAGTATAACTGAAAGCATACAAATAAGCTAAGTCAATCAACTAATATTGGATTACTAGTAAGGATTTGGGCATTAACAGCGTTCGGCCCCCGAGTAGGGATGCGCAAAGGCAACATCTCAGGCTGCGAGGTACATGAAAGTGCGCGTAGCAACGTGCGCACTGGGTTGAACTGCGGACTACTTGAACTCATCAGACATCTTCAGTGTGCAAAAACCTGGTTCTAGCATCCTACCATACTAGGAAAATGCATACCTTATATGTATAATATGGTACATGGAACCACACAACCTTGCAGATTATGCATAATAGTTCTTCAGCACAAGCCCCTTGCGAGGCTCAAGCCAAGGAATCCTTTGGTAGTTAGAACTCATGGCTTCAAAAATTTCCTCCTGTGAAGGCAACTCAACTTCCAAGAAATGATGAGAACTAGAAGGATTAAAAGAGGGAATTAAGGGGTCCCATGTCCCCATAGAAGAAATCACTGGGTCAACTACTGGGACCAAGTCCCAAGAAGTAAAATAATAGTTCAATGGACCCTTATCAGAAGCAATCGAACATTGAGGATACAATGCCACATAGTTTACCCGTGACCGGGTAGAGTCTACATGAACACTTGGAACATACCAAGGGGTATTATGTAGTAAATTCAAATTAGGAGGGTGATTATTAGATGCAAGTTTATCAATAGTGACAATATTTCTCTTATGAGGAAAATACATCACTCAAAAGAGTGAAGACACCCCAACATTCATAGCATAGAAAAAATCACGCCCAAGTAGCATATTAAAGCCTAAAGGGTGATCAACCACCATCATATCGATTAAGATAGTCTTCCCACCTTAAGTAATAGGAAATTGAGGAAGAACACCCTTAGATTCACCAGGTCTTCTATCATAGGCTAAAAATTGATTATCAGTTGCCAACAACTTTGGATAACCCAAATCTTTCCAAGTCAAGGAGGATATAATAATTGCAGAGGATCCTTCATCCACCATACATCGATAAACATTTGTGGAATTAACTCTAACCCTTATTTGGAAAGGTGCAGCAGAAGGAATATGAGGCTTGACAAGATTATCCCAATCAAAGGACACACTCCTAGAACTTGGAGGGGGTAACTCGAAGAGACCAGAATACCCCCTAGACCAGAAGACTCTATACTAGAAATCAAGAAGACTCTGTTGTTAGGCACTTCACCCCCCCAAAAGAGGAGTGGAATCAGCGAGAGATTGCACTAGCTCGACCACTTCATCAACCAATGGTTGATGAGACTGTTGAGAAACCATAACAGATTTCGAATTAGGAGAACTTTCAGACTCGGACCATATCCTTTGTACCACTGGAATACCATGGCACAAATGAGTAATATGGTCTTCCTTACATATCTTACAAGGGAACTTAGGTTTAAATATTCTTACAAACATGACTAGCAGTGGTTGTTGGAGAGTCCCCAACATGACTCGCAGAGGTTAGTGACTCTTTCCCAAGAGAGATAGGACTTGTGTCCCCAGCCCTACTCATAGAAGCAGGTGAGTCAACATAAATATGACTCATAGAGGTAGGTGACCCATTGCTAGTATGACTTGCAGTGACTCGACTTATGCCCCCAGGGTTACTTACAGTGGCTGAAAGCTCATCTCGAACATGACTTGCAGGGGTTGGTGACGTATAGCTAGTATGACTTGCAGTGACTAGACTTATGCCCCCAGCATGACTTACAACAGTTGAAAGCTCATCTCAAACATGACTTGCAGGGGTTGGTGATTATTCATGGATAGAACTATTCTTCTTCTTCTTCTTCCTCTTTCTCTTCTTTTTAGATCTCTTATTACAAGAGGGAGGAGAAACGGGAATCCTAGATTTCTCTTTTGAAGAAGATGAACAATTAACACCCATTTGATGCCCTTGAAATAAAGCATTCATTTGAGAATCTTCAAGAAAATTTGGAATGGACCACAACCAAACTGGTAGTCCAACATTCAATCCAGGAATAGTCAAAGTGGTCATCAAGGGGGTACCAACGTTTCCAAAGAAAGGAAAAGCACAAAAATCCCCTTTTGAAAGGGTACCTTGGTTGGCCTCCATAGGATTATTGGCCATACCCAACTTATCCGTAGATCCTTCCCTTACGAGATTGTACAAATGGCTTTCCAAGGACGAGATATGCACAATCAAAACATTTTCCCTTGAGGAGGAAACTCCACAACTTTCAAAAGAAATATCAAAAGCCTTTCAAGACCAATGAAGTGGTTGGTCAGCCACTTAGAATCTATGGTCCAAAAGTGAAAAGACAAATCCACCTAAATCCAACTAAATGCAAAGAGAAAAGAGAATTCCACTATAAAGTCCCTAAATATGCAACCAATCAAGAAAAATCGAAGTATTTTTGCTCTGAGTGATGAGGACCAGACACCAAAATACAAGAAAGTGAAGTAAGGGACCTTCCGAAGATAGTTTGGGATAATTACGGCCGAAGCCTGCCAGTGAAGGTAAAAAAAAAATAGCTACGCTGACCCCGAGACAAAAACCTTTGCCAGTGCAAGTAATCGAGTTTTGCAAGGTTATCCTCCAGAAGTACTAATGAACGTGATGCAATGTCTGCCTCAGGTGTTGCGGGATTCCCCTCCACAATGACCTATGTGGTCCCTAGGAATAGCAACTATGGACACCAGTTTGTATCAAAAGCCAGGCGGAACAGTCGTGGGGTGGGATCCAACAAGTAGGAGAGGGGGTATCTCTCTTTCCTTGTCTTCACTCTCCGTCGTGTTTGACTCCCAGTAACAGAGCTTTCCCGATCTTTCTAACGACACTAGAGTTCACTCATTATTCAACATCTATGTTTAACAATTTGAGTAGCCTTGGAGAGTTAACTCTCCACTCACCTATTCCAAGGCCCTAAAGAGCTAGAATTGTTGATTGAATTAATGACAAATAAAAAAAATTCTATTTCTTTTTAATTAAGAACTTTATTTTAAAAGGTTGTTCTTTAGGTCACGAGTAAAATGAGAGTGCAACTTGTGGTTGTTTGACGCAAAAGAAATCAATAGAAACTTATATATATGCAAACGCAACTATTTTTCTTCGATGAAAAGATATTGCTATAAGGTACTACAAATAAACTTGTATAAGAAAAAAAATTTCTTTTTCAGAAAACACGCTCCACACGCTCAAAAGTTAACAAAAAGACTAAAATTCCTACAGTGAAGACTATCTTAATGCAAACTATAATATGGATGCTCATACAATAAGAAAATTTGTTCCTTCACAAGATCAATATGCAAACTTGACTACAAGGAGGGCACAAATTCAATGAAAATCTTCCCTTGAAACCAAGAAAAACTAAACGAAAAAAGTTCACAATTGCTCAAAAATAATTAAGAAACCCAAAAAAAAACTAGAAAGAAAAAGAAAGGCAAGAACTATGTTTTTGTCTTTTTATTTTTTAAAGAATCCAAAGAAGTTTTTGAGAACACAAAGACTACTAAAATTCCAAGACCAAAAACAACCATAAAGAGTCCCAAAATTTGCAAGTTATGCACATCATTGATATAATGAAACTTGAAATGACAAAGGACTACAGACTTGCATAGATTGACTTGAAAAGCAGTATAAAGGACTTTAGCAAACCAAAAGAATGTCAAGAAAGACTTTTAAGATTGCCAAAGAGGCACTCAAAAACCATCAAAAACAAAATAGGTCAACCAAAAAAGGAAAGCAAAGCAAAGTAATCCGAAAGTTGGGTTATAAACAAAACTGCAACTAGTTTCTTGTTCTGCAAAGTTAAAACAACCAATAAATTTTACAAGAAGCTTTGAACCCAAAGCCCAAACTAAAACTTTACTCAAAAAGCAAACCCTAGGTTGACTAGGCTTTTCAACGAGTCGAAGATTAGAAACTGAAAAATTGCATGAAAGCAAAGATTTATTGACAGTGAATGACTAGAAAACAACAAAAACCACGTGACAACTATCTTAACTGGGCCCAAAATTTTGAAAAATTTATTCAAAATAAGATATACGCGATTGTGCAAAGGAAAATCAACTTGTATACGTGACTGAAACAAAGGAAACTCACGTATACGCGATTTTCTTTAAAGAAACTAGTGTGTATATGCTATTGTATCCTCTGGAAAACACGTATATAAAGCTCAATAAAGAAAAACAAAAACTTCAGGCATGATCCAAAAGATCAGACTTGATGCCCATGAGGAAAATAGGTCACAAACACTATAAAAGCAAGAAATCAAGCAGGCCCTGCTCAAGAAGAAACAACCCAATCGAGGAAAAACAAGAATGCTTTCCCCTGCGGAGTCACCAATTTTGATATGGGTGGAATCACCCTAGCGTCTTGGGTTGAGAACCCCAATAGAGCGGAGGGCATACAACATAAAGAGACATACAAACATGCAGTCCTAATACTTAAATAGTTAAATTTGGTATAGAAGGTCTTACTCGTAGGTCCTACGTTTGAGGTTGTTCCCGTAGGGTCCAAACCCTCTACTGCTTCCTTATGCTTTAGGACCTGCAATTCATTCCAGGAAAAGCATATACACAAAAAATAACTAAACGCATGTTCATGATATCAAGGTTAGGTCATATATGCATATAATTGAATAAGCATTAACATAAGATTTTATAAGAAAATCATGACATAAATTAATGCATAAAGACCATAATCATCGGGAACAAGACAATGCCTCTTTATTAATGTAAGCTATAGAAAATACAAAAGAACTACAACCTGAGTTGTCTGCCAGCTCCAAGTGAAACCTTCCTCTGGATTTGTCCTGTCCAAGCCTCAACAATCCTCCTTCATAGGTATACACAAGGATGTCATGAAGGGATGGTGGACATCTCAAGAAGGAAACAAGGGTTTCCTATGACTTGGTTGTGCAAAAGGCACACTGGTTTCTAATGACTTGGTTGTGCAAAATTCACAGGGATATCTTCAGACTTGATGAGGGATGTAATCAAATATAATATCAATATCTAATATTTTATCCTCCCTTAGGCCTTCCCATGGAGGTTTATTTATTCTTCTCCATATTTTTAAATTTTTTTTTTTTTTTTATTATTTTTATTTTTCAGTCGGGAAACAGTTGGGCTACGGGCTATAGTAGGTGAGTGTAAGGTAAAACTCGTAAACTCCGCCAGAATTAAGGGAGATTATATATATTTTTAATGTTTTAACACAAATACATGGGTTAGGTATAGATTGGCCCGCATGTACACGTACTTTACATAGGGAAAAATCACGTATGGGATTTAAAACAATGTTTTTTAGAAAAGGGGCCAAGTCTGGTAGGGAAGGGTTGCCCTAGGCCATAGCACAGAGCATCAAATCTACAAAGGGTGGTAAATGGTGCTATAAGAAAGAGGACATCAAGAGGAGAACTTGGTATTGTGAGAAGTGGTAGACTTGTTACATTTTGAGAAGGCTTGTTGCATCTCATGAGTGGACAAAGAGTGTTCACTAAAGAAATAAGGAATGTCTACTGATGGTAATTTGAATGATTTTGAGAGGGGAAGTCATAATCAAATAAAGGAAATTCCAAAGAAGATTTCATAAGGAGAATGAGTGAAGAGGAATTTGAGAGAGAAATGATTGAGTTGAAAGTTGAATTCAATCATTTGAAGTAACTTCTACAGGAACGTCAATAGGACTAGGGGTATGGTTGGACAATGGAAAGGAAGGTGAAATGGCATCCATACAGAGGAAGCAGAGATGAAATATGTATGACATGTTGAAGGAAGAACTCAAAGTAGCTGAGTATGAGCTGATTGTTTTTTAACAAAGTTTATTCCTTGATGAGAAACAAGCAAGGAATGCTGAGGAGGAATTCATATATAGTCTGATGGACTATGAAATTAGTTTAGATCAGCATGAAGAAGAAGAAACTAAGGCATTAAAATAAAATCCTTATGTATTGGAATCAAACATTTTACGTATGTATGAAGGATTGGTAAGTGATGATAAAAATTTAATTGATGTGTTTATGCAGATTGCTGAAGAAATATAACTTTTAAAACATATGGTTGAGATAGAGAAATTTTGTGTGTGTGTTTGTTCACTATGAAAATGGTGAATTTGATAGGAAAGATGTTATGATTAAGGAAATTTATGTTATAAAGGAGGATGAAACAACACCATCTCAAGGAGATTATGAAAATATGGGGGATGAGGAATTACTAAATGAAAACATGCTCGAAGAGATTTCAATATTAATTGAAAATCTCATGCCAAAAAAAGAAAGCATAGACAACAATATGGAGTTTTTGGAGGAGTGGAAGATAGAAAAACACCGTGAAGGATTTTGCATAGAGGGCATAGGTAGAATTCAAGAATATTTTGGTAAATTTTTATGAAGAATTAAACTTCTTGGAAGAGAGAATAGAGAGCCAAAGACTATATATTCATCTTGTGAAGACAAAGTTGGAGGAATTGGCATTAAAAAATAATGAGGAGAGAAATACAAAGTGTGACCAGTGGATTGGCAAGAGATTTATAACTATTATGTCAGAAGATGAGGACAAAGACAACAACAAAGATCAACCAAGGATATAGGTTGATGAAATAATTGAAGAAATGTGGATGTTGATGAGACAAACATCCAGGAGGAGATATAGCAGATAGAGGAGGAAAAACCAACAAATAATTGTAGTTGAATGAAGCAGTGTGTATTAGCAGAGCAAGTGGACAAAAAAAACACAAAACATGGAAACTTATAGAATTGAAGACAATAGTACAAGAACAACATGCCAAAAAAAAGGATCAATTACAAACTAAAGTTTTTGATCCAGGAAGACTTCATCAACATACACATGGTTAAGAAACCATGATGTTTTGTTGTCTTAGGAGTCTGATGCAAGAGCATCCCACTATCGAGTCAAAATGTATTTTGAATAGACCTATGGGTTTTCATACACCAAGGAATTTGGTTCTCTAATTGATTATAATTATTTGATTATTTGTATTTTCCTATGTTTGTAAGGAAAATTAGAGAAATTGGAATATTTAGTTAGATCTACTCTTAAAAGAGAGATATCGAGAATATTTGAAGTCATTTGGATAGATTGTAGGTAGTTAAATTTCTAGAAATATTTGTTGATCTAGAGAATCCTAGAATAGGGGATTGTTGAGTAAATAGTGGATCTATATAAGTTTTGTTAAGTAATTAGAGGATTTGAACCTGAATCCATTTCAGAGTCCTATTTCTATAAAAATATGTTATTAGAGTCAAATGATACGATGGAGAATAGAGGTGTGTAGTGTGGGTAAGAGGAGAGTTTTGAGAGGATTTGAGGGTTGAATAAGGCCTTGAGGCCAGGAAGGGATTTTATTGTAAATCAGGCCAGAAGGGTCATTGTAAAATATTTATGCATTAACAGAGGAATTTATTGGTTTTGAGTGTTTTGTAATGTGTACTATTAAACCTTGTTTATGATGTTGACTCAAATGTGATACAGGTGTGTTTTAGGCTTGGGTCAAACTCATGAATGATTAGTGAAGTGGAAGAATAACCTTCAGGGACACAAAGAAGACTGGATTAGTCTTGTATTAGAGTCACAACATAAGCAGAAGAACTGAACAATTGTGAGGAATAGTGAGAAATTGTCGTTGCATGGAGCATTGCATCTATGAAAAGTGGGTTGGAAGAATAATCTCAAGAGAGATAGGCGTTGGTCGTTGATCACTGAAGGATCAATAACCCATCAACCAAATGACACAAGAGTCTTTTTAGAGTACTGAACATTGAGTACAAGTATAAGGGAAGCTTGAAGATGACAGATTGAGATTAGAATAGAAGGGAAAGTAGAGAGTATAAAGGGTGAAACCAAGTCGAGTTTCAACCAAAGGAGTTGAAAGCCACAAAACGAAGGCATAGGAGGAGTCAAGCACAAAGGAGTGACATAATAATTAGTTTTTTAGAGTCCCAATATAAATACTTCACTTGACAACTCCACGAGATAGAACTTGAGAAGGATCTATCATTTAAAAACGTTGGGTCAGAAGCCTGAAGGCTTGGGTGGAATTTGAATTTGTGAGTGGGCATACACAAAGGCGATGCTGAGGTCTGGGATCCAATAGTTGGAAGAGAGTTGGAAAAAAGTGTATGGGAAATTATCTATTTTCCAAATCCATTAGATCCATGAGTCATTTGAATTGTGAGTAGGAATTCAGAAGAGTCGAGGCTCAGGTGGAATGCGTCACGAGACGGATGACAGTTAACAACAATTTTTTCCATTACTCGAAACAAATATAGCCCATGCATTTTTCTATTAGAATTTGTTTATAATCCAAGACCAGGGCATAAGTGGGGCTAACAGGTGGAGTATATGTCGCGTGGTGGAAGACATGGAACAGTGGGCCATACTTGGAAGGTTGAAGCCTGAAACTTCTATTAATTTCCAAAAGGAAAAGGGAATGAGCAAGAATAAATGGGTTCACAAGGCAAGGCCAAGGCGAAGGACAATAAGTATTAAAGGTGTGTTGAGTAAGTGGACCAACTCAAAATAACTCTAGCATGGGTCTTAATTAAATTTTCGAGCGGGCATCGAAAAGGTGAAGCTTCGACTTATGTGTTAGGTCGATCATCCCAGAGGTTAAAAGTTGGGTGTTGTTCTTATTGTGAATGGGTTCGGCCACAATGGTTTTGTTATGGTTTGGGCTATGCATTTATATGCATATCTTGGCTCTTGTGGTTATGTTTAAAAACGATACTTAAATCTGGTGGTTTGGTATCCCCCTTACAGATCCTTCAAGTAATTTATACAATCCTTTAAAAGGGATTTATCTCCCTAAATTTGGGTTTGAAGGAAGTGTGGTTTGGAACAGATCTGGCATTGTGGCTTCAATCAAACCAGATATTTGGTAGGCCTATAATTTGGCCTTGCATCAAGTTGACTTACATGCGAAAGATTAAGTGATGCGAAGCTCCATAATTTCATGCAGCAATGGCTAGAAATTGAATTTATGCATGGTATATATGGAGGATTTGTTGGTCAAATATGGAGATGATTCTAGGAATAAAATTTACATGATGAATGCTAGCCAATTAAGCTAAGAAAACTTATTGTTGTGATGTCAAGCTATAAGTCTATGCACTTATGAAGAACAATGTTGGTAAAGAAGAAAGATCAACGTAGTAGGTAGTATACGATGGAATTTCTTGGTGATTATTAACAGAAAGTATGTGAATATTTGGCCCACTCTGAATACGAAAAATACGTAAACACAAAATTATCACTGGAATATATTTCCCATGCTTACCTAGGCTAACCATGGTCATAGCTAAATAGACCTCATTTCATGATGCTATGATGCATGACACATATTGTTTTTTAAATTTTCTCATTTAAGTAGATGATGTGTTTATGGAGTTACATGCCAACAAAAAAAGGGCTAAAAGAGGCATGCAAGCAAAAGAAGGCACAATGGATTGGTTTCCCAATGTGGGGGCACAATATGCAACAATTGTGGGGCTAAGGGACGGTCAAATTTTGTGTAATAGAGGCTGCGTGGAGTGTGGAATTTCAAGTAGAGAAGAGTCAAAGTTGGTTTGCTTGTAGTCATAACAAGATAGAAACAAGTGTGGTGAAAACATAAGTAACCTATGAGGTGTTTTGAGTCCTCGTGTGGGAATTTCACGATTGTAGAATGGAGCAATGAAATGAGACAATTGTACAAAAATTTTCAAAGAAGTAAGAAAATTTTAGGTCAAGGTATGGATGAAGCAAGATAAAGAATATGAGAGAGTAGTTGTATGGAGTAAAGAACGAAGATGGAGTAAATGGTGCTAATTTTTAGTGAAGCAGCGAGTGTGTGAAGTGTGAACACCTTAAGGGTTTTGGTCGAAGTTGTGAAATACTGTTATGGGAAGGTGTATTCGCTTAGGAAGTTGTAAGAACTATGTCCTAACAGACATGTTGCACGGTAAAACACATAGTTGTAAAGCCTTAAGAGCTTTCTTAGGCATACATGCAGTGCAAGTGGTGCATGTAGTCATCAAGTTGTGGAATGAACCACTTGTAGAGGTACCAAGGTGGTAAATGTACTTGTATCCCGGCTTGAGGGGGGATGTGAAAACTCAGATGAGATGGTTGATGAATGGGAACAGTCAATCTCCCAGAGTCAAGTTTCAGGGGGGATTGTTATAGTGGATCTGGAAAACTTGACTCGATCAAGTTACCCATGGCTTTTGGCTTCATATTTATGAGCACCCATGGTTTTTCCTATGGTATTCATCTCCATATGTAGTCTGTTTAAAGGCTGATCAAACCCATGTTAAATGGTCTTAGTGGCCACTAGAAACAAAACAATGGTGTCTTTAGACACTACCATCTTTCTCTATGCTCTTTGATCCTAACAAAAATGAACAACATTAAACCATCCATGGAAAAACATCAAAATAGAACCTTTATTATATGATGATTCAAACATTATATATTTAAAAAATAGCTTTCCTGAGACTCTCAACAGAAACCTAGAACTTGGAAACTAATGATTTGTGAAACTAATAAGGCAATATAGATAGTCAATAAGAGGAAAATTTCAGCTACAAAAATAATAAATCTAACACTAACCATGCTAAGCTCGGTAACAACACAAGAAATTCTACAAATAATAAATAGTACACGATTACATCTAATAGAAAATTGAGTACCGATAGAAGAAAATGTGCAACACTAGAACAACACCTAAATAATCGAAAATGGCACATTTGACCAAATACTTTAATAAGGATGTATGGATACCTACTCAACTCAAATCAAATTTCTCTATGAATGTTTCCCTCGTTAAGAACAGTATCTCAGAGACTATCTACAATAATACATTCCTTAAGAAGGATCCCCACTATGAGATGTAACAACTTTTTGTATGCTTATGTTCCCACCTTATTTTCTTTTGCTTTTGTGTGTTGCATAACTATAATTGACATATAACTCTATTTGACTAATAGAAAAGTATAATTAACTGTAATAAATTTTATCTTAACATAAAATTAGTAACTAAAAGAAATTATAAATAACTATTAAAAATTCTAATAACCCACACAAACTTCAAAATGCCAAAAATGAACACTTAAGAAGGTTATATTTGGAAATCCCAACAGTTACACCTTCTCAAACTTCCTTGCTCCATAACAATAGTAGCACTTGATGTTGTTGTGTTTTAGGGCCCACCCATGTAACATACCCCAATGGTAAAATATTCCATTGAATGAGTTATTTTGGTAGTACCCTAGTATTCAAATTTGGATTGTATTTTAATGTCCATTTCGATTGTATCTCATTTTCCTTAAATTTCGCTTGATTATTTCCTTCCACATCTGCCCACTCCTCCTATTTGCATTCCTTTGCACCTCTCGGTGAAATTGCTAGTAGCATGATGCTATTATGTAATATATTATATAGCTATCAACAAATGTTCCATTAAAAATAAAAATCAAATTATGATTTTTCATGGGTGGCATTTATTTTTAATAAAAAAAATCATTTGAATTAATGATTTTCCCATACTTCTCGTAATTTATTGTTTAATATTCATTATAACCTTTTGCATAAGGATACATAAATTTTAATAAAAAGTGTGTTCATTAACATGTTGTTAGAGGTAAATCTCTTAGACAATGAGAAAATGGAGGTGTGAAAGAGAGTAGAGTACACATTATGTTTAGCTTTAGCCAGAATCACGAGTGGCTCAAGTAAGGATGACATCAAGATGTCAAGTCTTAGTTAAGGAATTGGGGAATAGAGGAAAATGTCATCTTGTTGGATATATATAATATTAAAAGTATTATTACATCTAAATTGAAATAGATTTTGTGGTGCAATATAGATTTAGAAAATGAAAGGAAGCTAACATACTACAAAGAAGTGGTCATCCTTAATTTAGAAAATAAAAAATATCTTTTAATTCTAAATAACACAAAGAAGAAAATCAACATTGCTAAAACAAGAACCAACTTCTACGAGTTTCATAGTGAAATTTGACATTGGACAACTCTCTAAACATTGTGGGATGAAAGAATATCTCATCTTTGCGACTCTCAAAGGGTTGAAAGTGAAATTAACTTTCCCTGAAGTGCCTCACATATATCCAAATTAAAGTTCAATTTCAAAATATTTGTTACAACTTTCTTAACCTCTCAAATATTATAACTTATAACTCTTATAACTCTTCTTTTAATATTTATTTTAATACAAAATAAGATTAATCCGAAAGAATTTATCAAAATCAATATGGATCACAAAAGTCTAAAATCAAGACTAAATAATCTCATACCATTTTTTAATGCCATAATTAATTATAATTTCAATGGATGTAATCATTATCATAATCATTAATACCAAAGATTTTATTAATAAACTATAGCTAGATTAGAAAGTAAAAAAATGAATGACTTACCTGCACATTATAATTATTTGACATAAACAACAATAGTTAATAAATTTAAAAAAGGTTTAAAAATATAAAATTAAAACCATTAATATGAAACTGAAAATATTATTATATATGATAGGATATAATTTTGTTAATAAATATTAAAATTAGTAACAATAAAAAATTGACAATAAAAATGTTGTTGAATTTACTTTCCTGTGTGCAGATTTTTAGGTTCTTTTTAGGTTCATTTTCAAGTTGTCCGTATATCTCGCTCGATACGGGAATTTCTGTTTACCTGTTAATGCCTTCTTCCATGTTATTGCAAAATTTTCGGGTCTTTATGAATTATTGCTCTGGCAAAGACTGCAATAAAACATAGTAGTGAATTGACATGCATTCACGGGATCATTCCTAAAACTATAGAAAAACTCAAATCTGTTTACTCTATAGATATATCAAAAAATTCATTTAGTGGAGTTTTGGATATTATAAATTTTCCAAATTCTTTATAGTATTTTTCAGTTCACTCTAATAATTTTTCTGGAACTTTGCCAATATCTTTAGCCATGTGTGAATTGTTGGATTTAAGGAAAAACCAATTAGAAGGTGAGCTATCTCATCATATTCGAAAATTTCAAAATATAAGAGTGCTAAGTATTAGTTATAATAATTTCCATGGTAGCCTTCCCCAATCTATTACAAATCTTACCAAGTTACAAGTGTTGGGTTTATCCAACAATAAATTCAGTGGAAGAATACCTTTTCATCTTGAGAGACTCCAAGCATTTACAATCAATGTCACATCTTCAAGGATTGAAGATAAGATTGAATTACCATTTTCCATTATCATTAAAAGAAGTGAAGATACTGTCACGTATGTGCTTGCTACAAATACAATAATTGACTTGTCAAGCAATAATTTTACAGGAGGAATCCCTACAAGCATAGGGAGCCTAAGTAGCTTGAGATTGTTGAATTTATCAGGGAACCAATTGGAAGGACAAATCACTACATCACTTAGTAAGATATCTACTTTGGAGCAATTAGACTTGTCCAAAAACAGGTTGGAAGGAGATAATCCTCAAGAGCTCTCTAAATTGTCAATGTTGGTAGTTTTTGATGTTTCATTTAATAGCTTATGTGACCCAATCCCAATAGGGACACAATTTTCTACATTCAATGCAGAATCATTTCAAAAGAATAAGTGCTTACAAGGGTGTCATTTAAATCCATGCAATGTAAAGAAAGCACCAATAGGAGAAGGAAATAAGGGTAACAGTAATCATATCAAAGTGGGATGGATAATTTATTTGGACCAAAAAATGTCATTATTAGCATTAGCTATGGGAGTTGGGATTGGACTTGGAGGAGTGGTTGCTATGTTTATATTATGGGAAAGAGCTAGGCATTGGGTGTTGGGTTTACCCCCCAATAGATCACAAACTTTCTATGGAGAACATTGATTCCCTAGATAAAAGGAATGTAAAGATGTTTTGGTTTGTATTTGAATGTTTCAGAATAAAGATGATTTGTTTTCTATGGAGAATATCGATTCCCTACATAAAAAGAATCAATATATGATAAATAAAATAACCTATAACATATGTAGAATATTACGAGAAATGCTATATTTTTTTGTATGAATTGTTTAGAAAATCAATAACTACACATGACCAAACCAAATTCTCTTAAATATCACAATAATCTCCAATTTTCATACAAAAACCACCATCATAAATTATCTATTTAATATTAACTTAACAAAAAAACAAACCACAAAACATAATTTCCTTAATATTTCCTATATATATATGATAATCACTTTTCATTAATTTTCAAATAAATTAAAAAAAAATAAAAATAAAAACTAATAAATTAAAATTTATAATAATATTTCATTATTATATAAATAAAAACTATAATATCATTTTCATATAATATTTTAACATTGTTTTATTAATTAACATTTGCTTGGTCATTACCATCATTGAACTTACTCTCTCTTTTGCTGCAATTATTGTTATTAATTTTTAAAATAAATTAATTTAAAACATAATTGTTCCCAAAAATATTACTACAATATTAACGAACAATATGCTTTACATGTCATCGAAGTACTTCACATGTTATCTTTGTTAAATTTTCTTTATGCAATTGCCCAACATATACTTTGTTGCACTCAAGACATTATATCTGTTAAGTTTTTCATCGATATTTGCGATTCCTTTTTGGTTGTTATCATGAGAATGCAATTTTAAAAATGTTTAATTTTTTTTTTTTTAAATTTCGCTTTAAAAATTTATCTAATTTGTATATTTAATTATATATTTATAATTATACATTTATAATTAAAAGTATATATTTTTAATTTAAATTTGAAATTCACTTATTATTTATTATATCTCTAATTTAGGGAATTTATTCATGATTTTCAATATTATATTTAAAAATTAAAAAATTATAAAATAAATTATATTTTAAATATATATAAATGTAAGATTATATTTTTTAATACTATATAAGTTTTATATAGATTATGTAAATGTTTATAAGATATTTTTCTTTTTAATTATTATTGTTTTTAATATCCATACAAATAATAAATAGTGTGTTTTCTAATGTAGTATAATAAAATTTAATAAATGAAATATGTGTAATATACATATATGTAATAATGCATAATTCAAATTAATATAATATTAAAAATAACTTAAATTATTACAATTAAATATAAATGAAGTTAAACATTTCGATTATACCAAAAATAATGTAAATATGAAAAGCAAAAAATAATATTGAATATTATTTATTCATATATAAAAGCAGAGATCTTTTAAACACCAAGAGGATCTATTTCTTAATTTATTGTTTATTCATTTTGGTGTTAAATAGATTTAGAATTAAAATAAATCTATATTAATTAACTTTTCAATAAAATATAATGTTTTTTCCTTAAAACCTAAAACAAAGTGTTATAGAGTCTAGATGCAATTCTAGATGGAAAGATAATATTTCAAATTATATTTTTTTTACATTTTTTTGTCAACTAAATTACAAGATTCTATTACCAAACACTCATAAAATTTATGAACTAAATAACTATCTTCTAAAACTTTCTAAATAATAACTAATAATACAAAATTATTCTAAAATAATTGCACACAATAATTAATAACAAAAGTAATAAAGAGAATTATGGAATGAACTAGTATCAAACTGATATAGTATAGAAAATACTAATACATATTTATATAGTTCATTGATATGTAGCTGATAAGTCTTCCATCTACCTAATACTTAGGATAAATAACTAGGATAATCTTGAACATATGTTTAAAGTAGGTAGATTTTCATTTATAAGATATCTAAAATATTTTGGCTCTAAAAATATGTTTTAAAATAGATTTTGAATATAAACTCTTGTCATGTTATGTTATATAAGAAAGTTATTATTAGAAGAAAAATTAATATAAATAATTTAAACTTTATAATAATAATAATACTTAAAACATGATTCAAACACCCAATATCTTAGTACAAATAATGTTTAGATGATTATTGCTATTACTGGAATGTGATTATTCATTACAATATAGTTTTTGGCTTATGGGGATGAACAAAATTTATGCACAAATGCAAAGGGCTAGTGCTTAAGGAAACCTTAAGTGTCACAGTATGGCTAACATTCAAATTGGTTGCCATTATTGGTCAACAATGAGTGTCCCCTACACATATGTGCTTTAGCTTACATATTATGAAACTTGGACACTATTTTCTCTAATTTAAGCGACTTAGATTATGTATGGTAGTGTACCACCTTAAAAAATCTAATATTGGTACCATCTTGTTAGGTGAATAAATTGTTTGTTTTTTTTATGAATTTTTATTTTTTATTCATGAATTACAATTTGGATTAAATAAGGGGATTCATGGATAAACCAATATCATATCATGTGGATTTGGAATTGAGGGGTGGGTAGGTTTAGGGGATTGAGGTGGGGTGGTATATAAATAGTCACATAGTTATTCAATATATTAGATGATATTAAGGAACTAACAGGGGATGTGTAACCACCTCTCCCACGATTACCCACTTTTATGGGCTCTCCAAGGTAAACATGAGCTAAGTGTCACTATGATATGACCTGACTCCCAAGTTCCATTTTTCTGAGCTCTATTGGTGAACGTGATTCCCTGCTCGAATGTGCCCATTCGCTACCTCTCGACTCCTTGGAGGACATTGATCCCAATGTTGTTCGCAGGCTGGAAGACTACCATGTCCCTTCTTTGTTGTCGTACTCCTCTCATCCATGCCTCTCTTCTTTTGATTCTGTTTCAATCGGTTCTCATCCCTTGACCCTAGTATGCCTATCCGATCCCTCCTTTTGCTCATCTGGCCTTCCCCATCCCAGCCAGTTGACTGATCATTCATCTCCTCTATATTCCATGAGCCTCTCTGTAGTCACCTCTCACCCTTCCACTCCATCCATTCCCGAGAATGTTGACCTTCAAGATGACTCCCCAATGCCTATTTCTTCCCCTCATAGCTATCACGTGTCTCGTGTGACCTCTCATTTGACTCCTCTGATCCCCTTTACTTCAGATCATTGAGCCCTCTCTTATGCCTATGGTATTAACCATCACAATATTTATTCTAATATTGATTACTGTAATTGTAATAGTAATAGTAATAGTAATAGTAATAGTAATAATAATAATAATAATAATAATAATAATAATATATCTTTTGGTGAGATTAATAATAGTATTAATGATAATATTTTTAATTCTGTAGATATTGGTAAGGATGATGATATAAGGAGCTTTAATAATGTGAACAATAGATCAGGTCATAGTATAGAATTTATGGAATATAACTATAATAACATAAATAAGAATGGTCTTAGATATATTAAGAATAACAATAATGAAGGTAATAATAAATATATTAATAACAATAATAATGTTCATCTTATTAATAATTATATTAATCATCCTAATAACAAAGTAGTTAATTTATCTAGTTATTATTTTCCTCCTCAGGTCTTTAAGCTATTGGAGAAGGGATTAAATTTTTCCCTTGCTCCAAAGAAAATTCTGGTAGCTGATATTATGTGTGATGTCGAATATGGGATTAAGGACTTACCAGATAATATTAAAGATATTATTCGGCAAGACTGTGCAGTTATCCTTGGGAAAGCTAAGCCCCATAAGCCCAACATCAATAAGGAAGAGTTTGAAGCCCAAAAGTCCTTGAATAAGAACTCAGACATTGTTATTTTAAAAGCAGATAAGGGTGGGACTGTTTTCGTCCTTGATAAGGAAGATTATCAGAAAAAGATGTTGGATCACCTGAACAACAACGAAAGCTACAAAAATCTTGACAAGGATCCCTTGAAAAAGATTTCTAGGTCGGTTTCTCTTTCCATTAAATCCTGCAGCACTATTGGCTCCTTTAGTCACAAGCTTATTGAGAGTAACCCCATCACTCCCAAGATCTATGGGCTCCCTAAAATTCACAAAGAAGGGCCCCCCCTTAGACCCATTGTCAACACCATAGGTGGGCCTACCTATCTTTTAGCTAAATATTTAGCCTCGAAGCTTAAGCCCCTGGTAGGTCGGACAGATTCCTTTGTCAAAGACTCTACATCATTTGTTAGTGAATTACAGGATATGAAATTTGATCCAGGAGACAATCTTGTCAATTTTGATGTTGTTTCCTTGTACACTAACATCCCCATCAAGGAATCTCTCGATGTAATATTTCGCCTTACTGATCCTGACACGGCTATACTAGTTGACATTTGCCTCACTTCTACTTTTTTCTGTTTTGAAGGTGAGTTCTATGAACAAACCTATGGGTTGGCTATGGGTTCCCCACTATCCCCCATCGTTGCTAACTTGTTCATGGAAGACTTTGAATCCAAAACCTTATCCTCAGCTATTTTTAAACCCAAACTTTGGAAAATATTTGTTGATGATACCTCATCCCTTTGGCAGCGCGGGCCTGACAAGTTAGATAGCTTTTTAGAGCATCTTAATAATCAATCTAGCTCCATAATATTCACCATGGAACGAGAAGTTGATGGTTTCCTTCCTTTCCTTGATGTCCTAATTTCTAGGAAGGGTGATGGTTCTTTCTCCCAACATGTGTATCAAAAAAGACTCATATTGAGCAATATCTTCATGCAAGTTCCCATCACTTTCCTGCTCAGAAGATAGGTGTTTTCAGCACTTTAGCCACCCGGGATTTAAGTATTTCTGATAAAGACCAGCTTTCTAAAGAAAAATCCCATCTCCTTAATGTTTTTGTCCAGAATGGTTATAGTAGGAAGCAAGGTGTTAAAATTTTCCTCAAAGTCGGTAAGGGTCCTAAGGTTAAGACTGACACATTTGATCAACATTAAGGAGTTCACCTCCCCTTCATCCAAGGGACCACAGAAAATATTGTGAGAATCTTGAAGAAACATAGTGTTCCCTCAACCTTTAGACCCCTCAACAACATTAGAATCTCCCTAAAGTCGGTTAAAGACCACGTGAACCCTATGGATTTGAAAGGTGTTTATGGCATCCCATATTCGTGTGGGACCCCATACATCGGAGAAACGGGTCGGTTAACCAAAGGATTAAATAACATGCTATTGATATCAAACATGGGAGGACCAAATCCTCGGCTTTAGCGGAACATGCAGTGAAGACCAAGCATCACATATGCATTGAGGAGGCCAAGGTTGTCGCAAGAATTTCTCAATTTGATCACCGCAAGTTTAGGGAAGCCATTGAAATTGAGTGGTCCTCTAATAAAATTAATAGGGATGATGGCTAGAAAATTAGTCGCTGTTGGATTCCCGCCCTCTCCTCTTAGTCTTTCTTTTTATAGAGGATTCCCCCTCTTTTTATTTAGTTTCATTGTTTTTAAGTAATATCTCTATCTATCTATCTATATATAATTTTTAGAACACCTCTTTTTATATTTTTAAATAATTTTCATTGTATTATTATTTATTTATTCCCCTTTTATTATTTATTTAATTTTTTCATTTAATTATTTATATTTTTATTTTAAGAACTCTGTCACTTGTGAATTTTATTATTTAATTTATTTTATATTTTATTTAGTTAGTTATTTATATATTTTCATTGTAGTTTATTTTACTTATTTTTCCTAATTAGAGAAAAAATAAATAAATATATTAATAAATAAAGAATGAATAAGTTAACTAATATATTAAATAATTACTATTTATTAATTATTTAAGCAATTTAGAGTATATAGTCGTTTGGTTGGTTCATAATATTATTTCCCTCCCCACTCAAATGTAGTCGTTTTCCTCTAACCATTAGGTTGACCTACCTTCTTATTTAACCTTCCTTTGAGATTTGTCTTTTCATCTTGTCCTGAAGATGAACCACACTGGCTGGCTCGAAACGCATCGACCTAATACTCTCTATGTGATTTTTTCCAAAACTTTTCATGAATTAACATAGCCCATATTCTTAAGAAGACTAATGTTTTTCCCTCTTTCAAGCCTATCAATAATATTAAAAGTTCTCTTAGATCGGTCAAGGACCCTATAGACACTAAAGACTCAAAAGGGGTCTACCTCATTCCCTGCTCCTGTGGTATCCCCTACATTGGAGAAACAGGAAGATCTATTAAGCAGAGGATCAGTGAACATGCCGCTGACATCAGACACAATCGCTCACGCACCTCGACTCTTGCAGAACATGTTTAGAAATCAAAACACCATGTGTGCATTAAGGAATCCAAGGTCATTGCTAAGATTGATCACTTCCACCACAGGAAGTTAAGGGAAGCGATTGAGATTGAAAGGCATGCCAAAAACCTCAATAGAGATGATGGCTGGAAATTAAGTAGGAATTGGATTCCAGATCTCACTTCTTAAGTCCACCGCCCTTTCTTCTCCCTTATCTTTTTCACCCTGACGGGATTCCCTTTACCCAATCTTTTCTTTCCTCCATTTTAAGGAATCTTATCCTGTAACTTGGCAACCTGATCCTAATATTCTTTTATTAGGTCCCTCCCAACTAATAGTATTTTGTGTAATCACTTTAAGTCATAGTATTATAAAATTTGTTAATTATTATTACATAATATTTATATAAATTATTCATTTTTTTTATCACCTGAACCCTAACTAATAATATTACATAAATAATTATTTTACATCATAATATTATAAAATTTGTTAATTAATTTATTACATAATAAGTATATAAATTATTCCCTTTTGATAATATTTATCTTGATAACAACTAGTTTTTATTTTTATTTTTTAAGCACATCAACCCTAACTAGTGTTACATTATGATTTGACTTGTTAAATAAATTAGTTTTAAAACTATTATATACTAATTCCCTACAACCAATCTCAACCTATGATTATTATATAAATTATTTTTAATTATGTTATTAACTAATGGATTATAACAACTAGTTTTTATTAAAAAAATATTATTATTGAATAAATATATAATTATTATTTTTATTATTAAATCCATTAAAGATAACGGCTAGTCTTCTACCTAACTTACCTTGAATAAATCAACCCTAACTTATAATATTATATTAATTAATTAATCTGAGATTATATTATTATTTTATTGGATAAATAAGTTACAGTTTCAAGATTAAAAATTTAATTAACATATAACTGTTATTTTCTAACTTAATAATTTTATTTCACCAATGGCTAGTTTTGGACGGCTTACCCTGAACCTTGATGCATCCCTGCTATTTATTCTTTCGGATCGTGTGGTTTCTCACCTTGTCCTGAGGATGAACCACATTAGTTGGTTCGAAACATCAATCCAATCCTTACTATGTGATTAATCCGAAAGACTGCTCTCTACATTATGGATCACAAAAGTCTCAGATCTAAATTTACATTCTTTGCAACAAAACTTGGGCTTTTTCCCCCAAAACTTGGGCTTTTTCCCCAAAATTGACCCTAGGGGACCCTGTCCCAATAGGCCCCCAACAAAAATATCATGACCCACCCTTGAGTCACTCTGTTGGCATCGAGATCTTACTCTGGAGACCTCCCAACTCAAATTGCACTATTGCTACCTCAGTCACGCTCTACGTGGCTACCTGCTTGATCTGCTCCACCAGCTGCTCTGTTGCTAGTCCTGCACTGTCTTCCTTGATTTTCTACTGCATTCTTTGTAGGCTTGCCAAATTATCCTCAATGGTGGTAGCGATAACATAGGCCTCATCCAACCAAGGCCCCAATATGGCCTTTAGGACCGCCTCTTTCCTTTGCACTGCCTCCACCTATTCGATCAACTGTTTGGCCTCATGTAGCTTGGCCAATCGTTGTGCTATAGTGACGGTGAGCATTGTCACTCTTGCTTCATCATACTATTGTTGTAATTCATGGGCTTCTACGTTTAACCTCTGCAGGTTAGGATCTTCCTACAACGCCATGACTACCTCCACGGATTGCTCGAATAGCACAATGAAACCACAACATCCATTGTTGTGACTCCATCCTTTACATCAGCTTTGCGCTATTCTTTGACCTCTTGTGGAGTTGAAGGTTGTGACTTCAACTCTAGCTCTGTAATTTTCAAGTTCAGCTCAAATTGAACCTTGGCCACTTCTGTCTTCGCATTGTGCACACCTGCAGCCAACTTCCTGATCTTCGCATCCACTGACGCTTCCTCCGAGATATGCAGTTTAGCGACTGTTCTGCATGCCTCAGCAACCACGGTTGCAGTGTGTTCATTTTGTGCTTGAACTTTCTTCCATGCTTCCTGTGCTAATGTTTTCTCCACGAACATTTGTTCTTTGTTTACTTTGTACTCGCTGATCATTCTCAGCGCGCACTACTCTCAGGCCTTAATCTCTACGATCACACCTGCTTGCAGTATGTGAAGGAACTCACTAGGGAGCGTGGCCAAGTTGAGGCCCACATTCTTCAAGGAGCTAACAATAGCCTTGTTAGTGGCTACCTCCATGCTCAAAGATCCCTTAGGTAGCGTGACTACCCGAAGATCCATTGAGCGAACCATATTTTCTCCTTGAGTGGTCCCCGGAGCCAAATTGGTTGGTGCAACGCTGCTCTGTCCTTCACCTACCTAGAGTTTAGTCATTTGGATCTGCAGCTCGCGCAGACCAATCTGCATGGCGATCAATGCTTGCTTTTACTGCTTCTCAATAGTTTCATCAGTTCTACAACTGTATGTCGCACCTTATCTCCAATATCATCAAAGTCGCCCTCTGTTAAGGTAATTGGATCTAGCAACAACCTGGTATCTTTCAACTTCTTCCGTTGTCCTTCCTTTTCTTGCTCCCTGTACCACTTCACTTGGAAGGGAGCACTCTCGTTTTGATCTCTGCCACCATGCTCTAATCACTCTTATTCCTCCATTTGGAGTGAAGGAGACTTCTGACTTCTTTTGGAGTCGTGCTCTTCTTGCTTTGCCTATTCGTTTGCGGTGCGTTCTATTTCTACCTAGGTCTTCTCCTCAACCTCTTTCTTCCTCTTCTCAGCCAACAACTAAACCTTCTATCTGACCGTTTCCTTTTTCTTTTTCTCCACAGACTTGCTAGTCCCAGCGGCCACATCAGATGCGAAATTCCACTCTGTTGGCCAATGCTTGATGACCTCTGCAATAGCGTCATCCGTAGCTAGGTAGGGTAATTCGAACCATTTCTTCTTGGGGTCCTTTCACGCCTAGATGTAAATGTTGAAAAGTGTGCAACAAGAAATGCTTGTTGAGAATTCAACAAGATGATGGAGCTTAGTGGAAAGGAGTCGCCTTCACTAAGTGGGCCCGCAAGCTATTTTTGGCGCAAGTCTATTTTTAGATTATGTCTATTTTTAGACATATGGATCATGTCTATGGATTGCAGGTTGTTGTTTATGGATGATTTATCAAGTTGAGAAAATAGATGGACTTCTATTTTTGATGAAAGTGTGAGTGATCACAGTGTGAGTGATCAAGTCTATTTTTAGACTGGCTGTCAAAAATAGAAAAGTCAATTATTATTATCTCACAATAATATTTGGACTATAAACTT
>APFE030948850.1:6742-22218 GCA_000404065.3 Pinus taeda | reverse complement strand
CGTTAGCGTGTGATCCTGTAGAGAAGTAAACAACATTGTTTTCTTCATCTGATCATTTTTAATATTCTAGGTTGTCAACACGACCTTCATAATGAACCAAATCTGGTCTGGGTCCTCATTTCCCAAGCCCTTGAAAATGGGAAACTTCACTGTATTCGCCATATTGAACAACGATGGAGGTGGTGGCGGTGTGGGTGAAGGTGTCGACTGTGGAGGTGAAGATGGAGGTGGTGTGGGCAGATGGGGTATTTGTGGGAACCCTTGCCTTATTAACTGGACATCACTCTGCAATGAAGCATATGTTGCTCCTTCATTTTCACTTAGAGGAGGCTCAATAATTAGGCTATATTTAGGACCTGTTTTCCCTCTATCACTCAATAACTTTCCACTTCACGTAGCTCCAAACATCAAGGTAATGGCATAACCCGTTTTTCACAGAAGAGCATTTTAATCCAAGTATTCAAAGATCTTAAACACTTACCTCGCAGTCCCTTGAAGAAGCATCAATCTACTTCATTGTAGCTAACCAAAGTATTGACCACGAATTCTGTCACAAATCCTCCTATGACACGATCAAGCTAATGATCGACAGTGTGCATGATCTTATCCTCAGAGGCTTCTAATCTACGCACTAACTCTGGGGTCCACACTATTGGATCGTCAAGCCTCCACCTTCCTTGCCCATCTTCCAATTTAGCGATCCACTCATATAACTAGATCGGGAAGGAACAAAAGAAAATTTTGTCATCTTTGTGTACAAATACCTATCCAACCACTGTTCTTTTGTCAGGTGTAGATTTCTATTTTATTGCGCCGCGAATTCGTGCATCTTTCTATACAACGACTCCTCAAATTCTTTCTTTGTTGGATTCCAGTGATGCAACATCACACATCTCCTTATGCAGATCCTAGTCCCAGCAATGGAACCATTTGTTGGCTTAGTGGATCCTGACCCAAATTTAGAGTTAGTTTTACCAAACAAATCCCTACACTACTGGTCCTTTCAGCATCAACTTGCAGAGGGTGGGCTGAAGTCTAACTCGAAGGAGTATGTGGGGTGTTGGAACCAAGTTTCTGCACCCAGAGATTAATTTAATGTTGTTTAATGCCCTAAACTTGCCTTCACATAGATCGATAAGCCCCTAGGGCTTATCAATATAACTTCCCTTAATCAGATTCTATACCTCCGTGAACGTTCACTATTGTCTTTCATGGACCCTAATCAGGTGAATCAACCACTTATGCACCTCTGTAATTACCCTTAAACCCATAGTTAACCATATTGGCTTAAGTGTTTGATAACTTTAACATGCAACTAGATATTCTTCGCGTAAACAATTATTATTACTTGTGTTCATATAACAAGATAAATCATGTAAAATCGTGCATCAATACAATATTAATTCATAAACCCATCATTCATCATAACATAATAACACATTCATTCATAACAGAAGGAAATAGATAAATACAGGAATTTCTAGAATAATATCTTTATTAATACTTCAGTTCTGCTTACAGTCTCAAGACTTCCCAGTGCACTCAAGTACAGGGGTCTACGCACTTAGCTGCGGACTCTACTCTAGGCTTCTGCGCACACAGCTACAGAGCCTCACTTCTACTCTAAGACTTCTTTGCTCTTTCTCTTACTAACCCATTACATTCGTCTTCATTGATATCTACCTTAGACTCTCTAAGACTCTCCTTTTTATAAAATCCCATGGTCTGCTAATCTTGGGTGGATCTACAAAAGCCGACATGACTTAAATAAAAGAAGGGTAAAAACCTTTATGACACTTTACTATCTACATGCTCTGTGACCACAACCTGCAGAGACTTTACATTCTTTATAGCAAAGCTTGGGATTTTTGCCCCAAAACTTGGGCTTATGCCCCAAAATTGACCCTAGGGGGTCATATCCCAACACCTAGTTATAACACACCTAGATAGCCTACTAGTGATTAATTTTGACTACATTAACTCTTACTAGAGTTATAATATAGAATCTTCTAAACTATTTTACATAACAAACATGTGACTAGCCCCTTTTCCATGAATAATGGGGGCTGACACAACATCCTCTCGAATTATAGGTGTGCAAACATGAAGGTCAACTTATGAGTGGAATAACATTTGCATATACACTTTGATGAATGTGCTTATTGCATTATTGGAACAATTTTGTGTGTATAATAACATGAATTGGTGCGGCGGTAAAGTGGTCAATTTTTACCCCCAAAAACTGTCGTTTGCTGCCTCAAATTCTCCCGGAAGGTTTTGAACCCCATTTAGCTAAGCTAGGCCCCGTAGTTAAAAACAGTCCCATGAGTTGATTCCTCCACTTTTTCCACTCTAAATGCATCAATATGGATGACAAATAATATAATCATCCAATCTAGATCACAATTAGGTTTATCTTGGTTGTTTGATCAAAATGGTTGTTATCTTCCCCACCTAGGTTCAAATCGTTGCTAGTGACTTGATGAGCTATAATGCCTTAATGCACTCTTAAGTAAGTATACTGGTGGGATGGTCTACTACTAATGACCTGACTCTAGCCCTCAAATGTAGAGAGAGGATGATTTATTTATTTGAAAAAAAATGAAATTTTAAATTTTAAAAATAATAAAATTATTATCAATATAAAACTAGATTTTATTATAAAAATATGTTATTATAATGAAATCATTTTATAAATCAACACAAATGGGTCTATATTAAATTATAGACCCTTTTTCGAGGAAAGAAAAAATGAACATTTTTTCATTAAGAATGTTATTTTTACATGTATATATTACATGTAATACTAAAATCCTAGGGGTCGAAAATCTTACCCTAGAGAACTGTAAAAACAAATATATGGGCATGCAGACCCACCAATGATTTCAAATTGAAACTCTAGGGGATGAAAACCCTAGGACAAAGAATAAAAAAAGAAGAAGAAGATATGGGCATGTAGGCCCACTAATGAAGACCCTGAAGGGAATCATATGAAAGTCCCAAAAAGTAGTCGTGATAACCAAAGAACAGACGGTGCAAATGGGATAAAACACCGAAATGGTGCCAGTCCTAGAGAAAAAAAATTACAACAGGTGTAGACATACTAGAAGAAAAATTACAAGGCTATGAAGCTTCTAACAAAAGCCAGAAAGGCCATAACAACCCATGACAATCTTCAAGAAAAATGGTGACCAAAAATGCAGGTTAGAAACTAGAGACCATGAAAAACAAGGAACTAACAGTGGCAAATATCTCGAGAAAATGAAACCTTACACAGAAGAACACACAACAACATTGAGCAATGAATGACAAAAACCTCGCACGCAATAGAACCCCCACGTGGTAGCAAGGCCTACGCACCAACATACATGTTTGCACCTGTAAGGAGAAGCCTCAGTGGAAAGGAGAACCAAGGGAGGTATGAAAATAGAGGAAACTAGTGTTTAGCGAGCTCGTCTCAGATTAAATTATAGACCTTGCCTAGTTAATATCTTCAAAATTGTGATTAATATCCTTGTAAGATAGTCATTCCTAAATTGTCGAGATTTGAGTTATCATACTTATTGTGAAATGATAATATTATTATGTACCAGTCCTTTTTGATAAGTGGTGGATATCACTATTAAAATTTGATGAGAAAAGAAAAGTAATTAACATGAAGCATTTTGTCTATTAAAAATCATTCATTTTTTGTTATACATTTTCATGAAGAGCAAAATATTCATTTAAATGTTTATTATTATTATTACAACATTTTCTAAGATATATTTATATTACAAGTAAATATATACCTTATATAACATTACACTATGCATCTATATTATATTTTTTATATAATAATGTGAAGTTACTATGTAGTTATCAACAACTATTCCATTAAAAAAATCAAATAATGAAGTTTTCATGGGTGTCATTTATTTTTAAATAAAAAATTAATTTGAATTAATGATTTTTCCATACTTCTAGGTAATTTATTGTTCAATATTCATTATAACCTTATTTCAATGGAAAGTGTGCATTGTTTAATATTCGTTGCAACCTTTTGCATCAAGGATATATGAATTCCAATTGAAAGTGTGTTCTCTAGCATGTTGCAAGAGGTAAATCATTTGGAAAATTAGAAAATGGAGGTGTGAAAGAGAGTAAAATACATATTATGTTTAACTTTAGCCATAATTATCATTGGCTCAAGCAAGGATGATATCAAGATGCCAAGTATGGGTTAAGGTATTGCGGAATAGAGGAAAATGTTATTTTGTTGGATATTGATAATATTAAAAGTATTATTACATATAAATTTAAATAGATTTAGTGGTGCAAGAAAGATTTAGAAAATGAAATGAATCTAAGATACTACAAATAGGTGGTCATACTTAATTTAGAAAATAAAAAGTATTTCTTAATTGTACATAACACAAATAAGAAAGTCAACATTGCTAAGACGTGAACCAACTGGGGAACACAAAATATATCTAAAACATGAAACACATTCACACATAGAACACAAACTGTATTTTGGGAACCCAACGTAGAAAACCCCTTTATTGTATTAAATTAACTGAGAAATCTGATCTATTACATAGAATTTGATTCAAGCCTAGAGCTCTTTGCAATATGATCGATTCTCTGTCAAGGCTTTCCCAAAACCTAGGCAAATAAGGGTTGTTAGGAGCTCCTATTTCCTAGCACAAATCTGCCTCTAAAAAATGTGAATTTCTCTTATTTCCTTGTGCAATTCCCAAGATAAATGCTTTTCCTTTATCCTCAAGCCTCTACACAAAAACTTGTGTATAATAAATTGATACAATTGTGCCTTTATACAATCTCAATAGGCAATTTAAATTGCATGATCTACTAGGGCTAAATTTAGTAGTTGTTATTGTTAATTGAGAGTTATTTGAGTTAACACAAAGTCAAACTACTCGACTAAACTCATGTATATATCTATTCTAGAACTAGAGATCAGTTAATTAACATACAATAGAGTAAACTCCACTATATAGCTAATTTTAGCCATCAACTAGTTCACAAATCACTTAAAGCCATTTAACACGAATTAACTGAAAATAAATTAGTGATATGCCACATCACACATGTTAACTGATAACTCACTAAAGTAACTATGATACTAAATTCGAATTGGCATCTTTGACTAAGGCACAAGTCAAAGAAGTCACTCCTTGCTACATTTTCAACACTCCCTCTTAGTGAGGAATGGATTCTTGGAAGAACCTTGTCCACCTAGATTTTTCTTCGACTCTACCAAGTTCTCTGTTGCTATAGTTTCTCCCTATGAACTAGAAGATTTATTTTTTTCCTTCTTGAGAACCTTATTTGAAGACCCATTCTTTCCAACCATGCTCCATGAGTTCACGACTTTAGTCATAAGTGCCATGTACCATGTGTACTTGGGTGTCTTCTTCTTAATGTTGGGAGATTCAACTCTCTTTTGAGATCCCTTAACCAAATCCTCTGCCTACTTGGCTTGAACTCTCCTTATAATGGAAGTCTTTGACTGAGTGGCTTCCTCTACTCACGCTGGGTTATGGTCCTCATCATCATCCTGCTAGTCAGCCCAACTGCCAAGTAGCTTATACTGAAACTGAGATACTGGATGAGGCTCCATCTTGAGAGCTCTATCCTTCTTTCTCTCTCAACTACCACATCTATACTCTAAGAACTGTCTCCCTTTATGCTCAAGGATGCACATGCATCAAGCTCCAATTTTTAGAGGTTCTTGATCTTGACACCAATCTGCTTGACTTATCCTGAAGTAAAATGCTTAAGGTAGGGCTTCCCTTTGTTGAATACTACATCATACCATTTGTCTCCAAGGAATTCTATTGAGACAAGGTTTCTCTTCAATCCTAAAACATACATCACATTCTTGAGATGGAGAAGGGAATCATAATCCCTCTTAAAGTTTACTGTACCAACTCCTTTGGTCATGTATCGACCATCATCTCCAAGCTCGATATGGAATTGCATGTCTTTTTCCTCCAAAATGTTGAATAAATATTTATTCTCTTTCATGTCGAATGAAGCCCATGATTCATTGTACCACTCACTACCTCAAACTAAGCTTACCATGCAAGCTAACAAAGAGAAATCCAATTCGAATTGAGAAGAGAGTGCTTCTCCTCTTGCTGTTGTTGCAATATTCTTATTGGATTTCTTGTTTGGAAATTTTGTAGCATAATTTCCAAACTCATGACAATGAAACACTTGATCTTTCTAAGGTCCTTCTTTTTCTTTCCTCCATTATGAATAGACTCGATTTTTTTGTGGGCCTTCTTTTTCTTGGTTTTCTTCCCTTTTCCAGATAAGCAAAATTCTTCTCATCTTTGTCTCATATGAGACTCCATCCCTTTTTCTCCTCCTTATCTCTTCCTGCACAAGATCTAACCATAGTCTCTCCCAATCATGGAGTTGATCTCTCTCATTCACTACATCTTGGAAACCATACCAAGATTTGTGAAGCCCAATAAGAGTAAGGCTCACAAGGTCTACTAGTGGAACTGTCTCTCCAACACCTCCAAGTTCATCCCTCACTTGAGCAAACTATATAGATATGTAACAATGGGCTCATTTTTTTCCATTCAAATGTTCCTCAAATTTTCCTTCAAAGTGACTTTTATGGCAACATTACTACTTTCAAATATATTAGTAAGGGCCCCTTCCATATAAGTAATGGTGTCTCCTTCCCATGCAAATTTGGAACAATATGATCTTTGACTCCTAGTATCACCCTCTTAGATTTGGAAATTCCATTCTTCCATTGAGATAATTGTTGTGCATCTGATGCAAGAGGTTTAGGAATACCAGTCTTGATGTTTTCCAAAACCCCATTATCATCTAACACAACCTCCATTTTTTCCTTCCAAGTACATAAATTTGAAGTCCCTTTTAGGACATTCTCTATCCTTAAACCATAGATTGACATGATTCCTGCACTTGTAGAATTCCTGTACTAATTGATCTTATCTTCAATGCACTTTAAATCCGATCAAGGAACTCGGTATATATCTTGTTTTCATCTCTAATACCATGTAGAAAATACTTGAAACCTTGCAGCTGCTAATGAGAGGAAACTAATCACAAAAGACACAAAATTTCTTGACCAGTATTTTGCCGAAAAGAAAATAATGAATAGAAACACAATCATACATAGAACACATAATATATCTGGGGAACCAAACTATGAAAAACCCCTCTTTCTTGTATTAAATCAACTGAGATATCTAATCTATTGCATGGAATTTGCTGCAAGCCTAAATCTGTCTACAATACTGATCAATTCTCTCTCAAGGCTTTCCCAACGCTTAGGCAAATAAGTCCTGCTATGAGCTCATTTTTCCAAGCAAAAATATGCCCCTAAAAAATAAGAATTTCTCTTATTTCCTTACACAATTCGCAAGAGAAATGTTATGCCTTGATCCTCAAGCCTGTAGACAAAAACTTGTGTATGATAAATAAATACAATGTGCCTTTGTAACATACCCGACGCCTTCGTTTCACATTCGATGAATGTGGTAATTTTTTTATTTTACTAACTCTCGGACCCCAAGACACCTTGAAATTGCAATTTGGAGTGCCCTCTGAAATCCCAATCTTGCGGCTAGTGTGTCAATACTATATGACCCTCGAATCATCCAAAACCCTTAAGTTGAGGTCCCCCCTAGAATCCATCCTTCTGACTAATGTTTCATGACTCTTGGACACTTATCACATATCAAATCTCAAGTTGAGGTCCCCTAGAATCCGACCTTCTGGTTGAAGTGTCACAACTCTGAGACCCTCAGAACATCTCAAACTCTCAAATGGATGTTCCCACTAGAATTTGATGCTCTAGCTGACATGTCACGACTCTATGGTGATGGTCATCTCTCCCCTTGATGGCCAACTGCGTTAGTGTGGGTCTAGCCACCCATCATCTATCCATCTCATTACCCTGACTCTTTCAATATTTCTTTCCACAATATTAACGGGTTTCATGCATCTAGAGATGCCATCTAACCCTTCACACACTATCCTTCGATGTCCCAATAGGCCTCACAACCTTGATACCTATATAATAATACCTTTGATTTAACAACCCCAAGTGACAGAGAAGTTCTCTGTTAAGTAGTGCACCATCCACTAACGATCCATGGTACTTTCAGTTCCCTACGACATTTATCCATTTCCATTTATGAGTTTTCTGACCTCTGTTGTCTAACCATCACCTAGGTAATGCCATGCAGACATCATCCACAACATGTATTGACCTACGATGGGTCCGTGCGTCACCCGTATATGGCTCATTTTGGCACCCAAAACTCCCAAACTGCTTGCCACATGTCCTTCAAGACATCATGCTAATGTCATCTCTACTTGATGCTAAGTCACCATCTGTCTGGTTTAAGGAGAGCGAGGAATCCCTCGATGAATTGGCTCACATTTGGTTTTACTTAGTAAATGGGAACCATCGAACCCAGAGCCCTTTAATAAATCATTCTCACAACACTCTGGGGTTCCAACCTTTTGGGCTTCTGAGGTGGCCACCTTCAGCAGCTTCCCCGCCTCACAGATATGAGTGATGGAAGAGGTTTCCATCATCATCTCCCAATCGAACCTCGACACCCTTTACCATTGAATCCCCGAATATAAATTAAATTATCTTCTTGGCTTCATTATCTATGGATTTTTTGCGTCATCGTTCCGACCAATCATGTGAGGGGGGATATAATTCCATGAATTGGAAGCCTCCCTTGACTATGGTTTTGACTGTACAAATGATAAGGTTATCCCAAACTTTCCTATAAGTTCATGGCCTCACTCCTCCACACCACAACAAGCCCTTCCTCCTCATCCCACCATGAATCGATCAAGGAACCTCAACTCTGCATCACATAGTGTCTTAATCGAAGAGATCTATAACCTCCCCGACTACAAGCTTTGTCACTGCATAGGATTCTTCGAACTGGTCTTGTTGAGTATGGTTTTATCTCATGAATATGGTAGACTCCCAGACATGCTTCACAGTTTAATGATGATGTTCTTGGTTGCTTAGTATGACATTATCACTCCTAATCTTGGGTGATAGGTTCTCCATTGGGTTCTTGGCCCATGAGTCTTCCCTTCACACTAGGAGGGAATTCCACCCAAGGTGGCGTAGGTGCTCCTACATCGCTTACCTACCACGAGTTTGGTTTGGACTCCTGAGAGGTTCCTACCTCTCCTTCCACAGACCAATAATACCAGACACTATGTTGGGCTTGTGAGCAGCTCCATGGTGCTACATAGAGCATTTGGGCACCTTGGAAAGAACTTTAGAACACTAAAAACTGGTATCCATCCTACTGAGAATGCCAAGCTGAGCATTATTTAGGTAAAGTTGGCAGCTCCACTGGTCCCAAGGAAAACTTCCCTTGACATTAATGCATTTATTTCCATGCAACACAACAATTTTTAACTTGGAAAACAAATTACATGTAAGTGAATACATACCCTACTACACATAGGGTGTTCCATGTAATATTCATATTAATAAAAGGGTCTCATAACCCACTAATTTTCAAGTTTTAATCTATGATCTCATGGCTTGACCATGACATGTAATGAGTTTTGTCTCTTCCTTAATAATTTATTTATGTTATGCTTTTCACGTTCTTAAACATATATGTAGATCCACACTCAACACAACATTGTGGCGTAGTCTTTGTTATCTTGCGATTTTTTATGCCTCTTATGCCTGAGATGTTTTGTGTCTACCATTAGCAATCATTACACACATTTTTTATTTTAGATTTCACACACATGCATATATATATTCAACAAACACACACACACACACATAACACATTCCCATAGAGATGCACCACATACACAAGCATAATCAACACAATTAAATCCCAAAATCCAAAACCATTATCTACAACACAACAACATGATTCATTAAAAGATGAACAACATATATAGATACTTATGTTTGAACTTATAGGGAAATTTATTCTAGGACAAAGACTTGCCACCCAAACCTAGATAGTTGAATCCACACTTACTTGTAGTTGTCACCTTGAGCTAGATTCCAGAGTTTGGGGGGTTGCTTGCTTCTGGGACTAGCACACCAACTACCACTAAATCAGTGACTCCAAAGGAATTGCTTCCTAAATCCCACTAACATATAGATACTTTCTTGTTCAAAACAGGTAGTCAACAGGCACATAACCTTATCCCCAAGTGCACACATAGTGACTCACCCCCTTTTAGGGAGTCCATAATTCACTGCACCATCAAGGAGGTAACCATAAGTATTCATTATTGTCTTCCTCCTCTTTTGCTCCAGAATGGTCTCTTCCCAAGTTGTTGTAGGACTCTAGAGTCTACTATCTAAACCCAGATCTTGTAGGGGACCAAAGTTGTTACAGGGCTCAAAATATTCCATCCCAACCCACAACCTCTAGGGACCTAAGTTGTTACAGGGATCCAGAGACCTTTGTCTCAATCCGCAACCTTCAGGGACCCAAGCTGTTACGGGGCTCTAGAGATCCTATCTCAACCCATAGCCTCCAAGTATACCAAGATGTTACAAGGCTTCAGTGATTAGCAACTCAACCCATAGCCTCTAGAGATATAGAGGCAATCCCCTTCTTTTCTCTTCTCTTCAACACTGCCTGCTGGAAGCTCTTACTGAATCTTCCCCTCCATATCACTCTTATTCTATCTCTATATATCCTCCTCCTTTATGAATATTTCTCCCCTCTATCCCCTCCCACCTCTATATTTTCTTGGCCTCTTCCTCGACCACAATTACTGCAACATCCTTGTTGGCCTATAGTGCATAGTCCCTGCATAAAATTCCTGTCCTTTTTCTTGTGGTCTTGCATAATTCCTCTCATAGCTCATTTAATTTCAAGGGCACATTTATCAATTCATGCACCATCCAACCTTTCATCATTGTCCTGTATTTCAGGCTTCTTCTCTACACAATAAACGATGACATCCCAAGCAAGTGACCTCATCCCCAACTCTGGAAACTATGTTCCTTGAGCCAGTCCTCTTTTTCTTGATTTTAGATGTTGCAAAATATTTACAAAACATTTACAATGCACCTTATATGAGGACTTGGGTGGGGTTTTAATATTCCCCTCCCCTTTGATGGAACGTCACCCTTGGTGTTCAATTTCCAATATGCAACATAGAATCAAAATACACCACATATTTTTTATGGATCTTTATACAGAAAACTCTATACAATATTTAAAATTATACATGCTTTCTCTAACAATCAAACAAGAAGGGATAATTAACTTTCATGGAATTATCCATTTCCCACATGGACTCCTCTATCCCAAAGTAGTTCCATTGTATCTTGACTTTCTATATGGCTTGGTTCTAGAGCATGAGACTCCTATAGTCTAGAAGGAATATTGGCTATGGTTGGAACTCTACTTATGTTTCCACATGCAACACAGACCAATCAATCACATGATTAAAATCTTGTACATATTGTTTAAGTAAAGAAACATGGAAAACATCATGAACTCTAACAGATGGAGGTAAAACTAACCTATATGTTATCGGTCCTATACTTTCAAGGATTTCAAATGGCCCACAATACGGTGGTTCTAGCATGGCACATGTCCCCATCCAAGGAACTATTCCTAGTCTTAATTCTCAGATAAATGTGTTCTCCAACTTGGAACTCTTTTTGAACCCTATGATTATCTGCATAGAGTTTATGTCTATCTTGTGACACTTTCAAACTTCGCCTTATGATCTGAACTTGTTGTTCCATATCTTTAAGCATATTAGGTTGTACATGGACCCTATTAACTAGATCACTCTAGATGATAGGAGTATTGTATCTCCTACCATATAATGCTTCAAAGGGGCTCATCTTTATGGTTTCTTGGTGCCCATTGTTGTATGAAAATTCCACAAGTGGAAGATACTCTTCCCATTTCTTTCGTTGATGCATCACATACATCCTCAACATATCCTCAAGGATTAGGTTGGTCCTCTCTGTTTTCCCATTTGTTTGTGGATGAAAGGTGGTGCTGAAAGATAATTTAGTCCTAAAACTATAAACAGTTCCTTCCAAAACCAAGAAGTAAATCTAGCACATCTTTCTGACACACTTTTCTTGGGGATGCCATGTAGCTTAACAATCTATTTTATGAAATTTTTTGCTATATCACTGACATAATTGGTGGATTTGAATGCCAAGAAATGAGATACATTTCGAAGATTATCCACCACTACCATGATTGCGTCATGCTACTTAGCTATTTTGGGAAATACTATAATGAAATCCATAGAGATTACCTCCCACTTCCATTCTAGAATAGAGATAGTTTGTAATAATCCAACTAGGTTCTTGCATTCGACCTTTACCTGTTGGAATTCCATGCATTTTTCCATGAATTCCGCCACTTCCTTCTTTAAATTTGGATATTGATAGTATATTTTAATGTTTGTAAGGGTCTTTTGATACCCCGGGTGGCCTAAGTACGTATTAACATGGAATTATCTCATTTTCAATATTTGTACTTAATCACTGTTAGGCACATAGATTCTACCTCTGAATCTAACTAAGTTATCCTTAGTGAGGAGGTATTCTCCATCCTCATCGCCTTGCCGCAACCTTTCCTTTACTTGCTGGTATTTTTCATCCTGTTATCTGATGCTTTCAATCCTTTCTTACATATTTGTTACAAATGAGCTTACAATTTCCAAGTGATTCACTTGGATTATCCTACTCAAGGCATGAACACCTTTGTTTTCCTTTCCCTTTATATACTTAATCTCGAAGTCAAACTCGCTGAGTGTGGCCATCCATTTGACTTGCCTAGAATTCAATTTTGGTTGTACAAAAAAATATGTGAGCCCATTATGGTCTGACATGAGTGTGAAATTCCGACCAAGGAGGTAGTGTCTCCACATTTTTAAAGCATGAATGATGGAAACCAATTATAAATCATGTGTGACATAATTTTCCTCATGCTTATTTAATTTTATAGACTCATAGCACATTACTCTCCCTTCCTACACTAACACTCCACTGACTCCCTCTTTACATACATCGGTACATATTTCGAAATCCTTTCTAGGACCTGTGATTCTCAGTAGTAGTGCACTAGTGAGAAATTGATTTAACTACTCAAAGATTTCTACACATTGTGCAGTCCACTAAATATTTTCCCTTTTCTCTGTAAAGTTGTAATGGGATGTCCCATTTTGGAGAAATTCCAAATATATCTCCTGTAATATCCTACGAATCCCATGAATGATATGGTCTCATCCACATTCTTTAGATTTTTCCAATCCCTTATGGATTTGATCTTATCGGGATGAACAGATACGCCGTACTTGGAGATGATGTGCCCTAAGTAGTGTACCTATGACTAGAAGAATTCACACTTACCAAGATTTGCATAGAGCTTATGTTCTCTCAATAATTGTAACATGGTCAGCAAGTGTTGTTCTTCTTCTTCTTCCTTTTTTGAATAAACCAATATTTCATCAATGAATACAATGACAAACTTGTCCAAGTACGGTCGTAAAACTCCATTCATCAGGCACATGAATATGGCATGGGAATTTGTAAGCTCAAAGGGTACTACTATGAATTCATAGTGTCCATACCTTGCTCTGAAAGCAGTCTTATGAATGTCCTCTTCCTTGATTCTTACTTGATGGTAGCCTGGTCTCAAGTCAATTTTGGAGAATATTTTTTCTCCCCTTAACTGGTCAAGAGATAATCAATTCTTGGTAATGGGTACCTATTCTTGATGGTTACCTTGTTCAATTATCTGTAATCAATTCATAATCTCAAGGTTCCATATTTATTCTTTACAAACAATATCGGTGCTCCCCAAGGAGACACAATTGGCCTTATGTATCTTTTATTGAGCATTTCCTCAGCTCTAGTTTTAGCTCAACCAACCCAGGGGTGTTCATTCTATATGGAGCCTTATATGTTGGTGTTTCTACAAGTACCATCTCAATAGAAAAATATCTCTCTCTAGGAGGAGGAAATCGTGGAACCTCCACTGAAAATACATCTAGATATTGTTGCAAAACAAGGTACCCTTGAAGCAATTCATCTTCCTCATCTGTTGTTTATCTATTGACTCCCTCATTCTTGGAAACTTATACTACAAGAAACATGCATCCCTTCTTACTGTTGCATTTGGCTTGCATAGCAGTGATCAACCTCACTGATATGGGTTTTTTCTTCCCTTGAAACTCTCTTTTTATTCATTTCTCATCCAAGAATGCTAATCTACCTTGGTCAGGTGTACATATATGAAGTCCATGCCTAGTAATATGCCATACCCACCTAATGGTAGCACATTCAAGTGGGATGTTATAGGCATGCCACTGAGTTCAAATGCACATGAATTCACCCAATGGTTGATTATTTAACCTGTCCCTATTGACAATTGAACCAAGGAAGCCTCTTTATGTAATTCCTTATCCAATAAGCACTTTTTTACAATCTTTGGGATGGCATAGCTATAATTAGAACCTAGATCAGTCAAAATAAAAACAACTTGTTCTTGTAGCTTACCTGCAATCCCAATGATGGATTCCTAGTGGTATGATTTGCGGTTATCCAATGTTGTGTAAACCTTTGGCATACACTGGGCTGTTTATCCCACCATGCCTACCTCCTGAGCATTGTATATCTTGGGTCTGACATCCTGTTGATGTGGTGTTAGGTCCCTATAATACTAGTGATTCCCCCATTAATATTGTCATTATATCCCTTATTTAATTGTTGTTCCCCTGTTGTCCCCATATTGTTATTATTGTGCCCCATAGAAGCCCACTATTGTTATTGTTGTGCCCTTATATATTATTGTTATGTCGGCTTTGATTATAATGTGACCCCTTAGACTCATATATATAGAAAGTGTAGGTTTTAACCCCGTACATAAATTACCTACATACGAATTCTAAAACACAGAAAATAAACAATGCGGGAGCATAACACATAAAACACATATACACAGATATTTTCCCCTAGATCCCAAAATTGGGACTACCAGCTTGATTTTTCATTATGTTCCTTTCAATCTTACAATACATATTTATATATGCCGAAGCATCCAATACCATGGACCAAGAACCATCACGTCGAAAACCATGGACCAAAAACCATTGCGTCCAAAACCATGTGTGAAAAACATGCACAAACCATAGGTAGGTCTGCCCAACCTAATATAGGGTCCAAAACCAAAATTTTTTGGGGTGTTGCCCCAGACCCCATAGAGTGGGGTTGCCTACACTCCTCAAACCCCCTGTGACTCCCCCCGCTGCACAATTGGTGCAACGAAGGGGGGTTCTTCCCCCCTTCTAACCCCCCGGTTAACTATGTGGGCTAGTCGTGGAAAGAATATAACACAACTCAACATTCTCCCACTTGTTGTTTTCTTTCCACAGGGGGCCACAAGAGAGCTTAGTCATTTATCCAACCCTGTAACACC
>APFE030948845.1:2070-13915 GCA_000404065.3 Pinus taeda | reverse complement strand
TCAAACCGTCACCTCGGCTTTGGGGTGTGCACGAGTGAAAAAATCCAGAGAATTATCCCCCTCTGAAAAAGAAAGGAAACGAAAGGGATAATTCACCGGATAAAAAAAACACTCCAAGGTGTACTCGTTTGCTGATCGAGTCCCACATCCTAGGCCTGTTACAAATTCAAGAAAATCATCATACTAGCATCACTTATTACAATTCCCCGCAGGGTGTGGAATCTGGGTACAAAGAAGAAAGATGATGAGAAGATAGAAGGAGAGTTAAAAAACTCTGTTGACTAATGACATCTGATGGTACAAGTGTCCTCTGGATCATCCTTGGGCATGGAGTCTTCACATAATCATCAGGTGCTACTCCAGTAGTCAACAGGGTAAAAGGGTTGTTCTTGGCCTTAATTAAGGTCCTTGTCCTGAGTTTTCATAGAGTAATGCACATGGCCCTCACGTGTAGAGGTCATGCCTCTACTTAACGACCTTATCTCTTATGCATATTCATTTAAAGTTGATAATATATTTTCATATTATATAAGTGTCTTTTGGTGTCTCTTCTGTTTCCATCGAATTTATATTTTGATCTTCACATATTTCTCCATATCTAATTATATCAACTGGTATTAGAGCCATGTGATTTTTTTTGGAGAGATTAACCATGTTTTTCTAAGGGGGAGAACTTATCCATCTATTATAGTGTAATCTGATAATTAAACTAAAGTTGCTCCATATTGTTTTCTATTGCTTGATTTTCTTTTTAACATGTAGCCTTACTTTTGCCTTATAGTGGCCATCGTTTAATTAGTACCACATCCTTACAACATCATTGTTCACGTCAACCTCACTTGAGTTTTGATAGAATAGGGCACATGTGTAAAACACCCCCTTATCCACCCCAATAAGGAGGTGGTTACTATGCTGACCCGATTCCCAATTGACAGTTACGAGAATGGGATCTAAAAGTTCAGATTTTATTTTATTTTTTTCATTAGAAAACATCATACCATTCGTCTCGTCGAGACCCTTTCGGTGATATAAATTTCATCCCAATTGGCCTCCGGAATCAAGAGTTATGATGTCTTAAAGTTTTCATTATTTAGCTCTACAATGTGACCTTGACATGCCATGTGGCACCCACATGGCATGCTGCTCTAATGTCACTTCACTGCTGTGCATCCTCAGCAGGATCCATGTAGCATGTGCCATGAATGAGGTTCTTACACCTATCCCCAATGTGTACATGACGTTCTCATCATAGGTTTGACCCCTCTTCCCTGTCACATGCTCTGTCATGCCCCAGGGTGCTAACCTCCTGAACAAGCACATACGCTCCATTCCACTAGGTACAACAAGTGGCTCCCGGGCCCTCGTTATGAGTTTAATCCACAAATGGGTCTTATCACGATTCATTCCTCTCGGCTGAGCTTATAATAGTGTATAATATATACAGAGATCGTCATATGAAGAGGATTTGGGTGTATTTGCCCATATATGATACTTGTTACACAGTTGTAAGCATTAAGCCTGTAGACTGCATTCAGGCCTGAAGGTCAGTCTTGGCCTATATTACAATTTAATGACCAGACTCGCCTCTATAGCAATTAAGTACTCTCCAACAAGGCTAACAATGTATATATATACACACCCAATATCAATCATCAATCTCATTACACTAGGCTATAATCATACAACAATACAGTCATTTAAAATCATTTAAGCCTGTAAGGTGCCTACATGCCTGTAGGTTGCTTATGTAACATTTCAACACAAAAGCTACCCAGTTATAAGTTTACTTATTGTTGGTGCCAATAACGTACATATACCCATACTTACTCAACCCACTGCTATATGTATAAGAAGGTTCAGTACCCATTTCATATTCCTGTTCACTGTAATATTCATACATAAGCCTGTAAAGATCACTGTAACACATGGGATTCTGCCTAGTAATTAGGCTTGACTTCCTACTGATAATCTACAGGAAATAGGGGTTAACTTCCAGAATTTCACACAGGGTGAACTACACAGACTTTGCGTGGTATTATTATTATTTAGGTTTCACATTCTCAAGTGCTTAAGATCAACTAGTAGGTATAGATTATCCCACATTTCCTCTTTGTGTGTAGGTTGTAGGTTCAATGAATCATATAAAATGGAATAAAGGAGCATACTAGTTAATTACCCAGGCAATTCCACACTTGTGAGTGCAAAATCAACCCCACGTTTTCCCAAGGTGCCTCACAGCCTAAGAATGAAATAATTGCTAAATACAAAAGATTGAAGTTGGTAATCTAGTTGGGAAAGGCATCTATGGTAACAACTCTTCTACCAGAGCCATTAATCTCATTTAAGCAATTGGATGAATGGTATAGATTCTCAGGTGGTTGGGTTTCTGTGCTTTGGTGAATCCAAACAAACTGGTTTGATGCACTCATGATTGTTCCAATGATTCAATAACTCAATCACAGGATTGTTATATGTAAATTACATGGTTCACAGGATATGATATTTATACCGGTGCACAAAACATTAGTTTAAATGGGTAAGGATTTTACTTGTCAGTAGGAATCATTGTGACTGTTGGAATTCAACATCCTATCAAATTACCCTACATGAAAACTCTAAATAGCCTGGTAGCTTCCAACAACATTGAGTCACATAAAAATAAAATTCCCAGCTAACTCAATATACCAGCAAATGATCTATATGAAAGCCCAGGTCGAGCTGTATTCATGGCGGGAATGGGTATTTTTCCTCTCAAATTGAATCGGAAGTTCAAACGACTTCTAATTGGAACAAAGAAAACCCTCCCACTACAAATAACAACTAAGATCGGTTAATCTCCCACAGTCTCTCTGCACAGCCTTGAGGCATCACTGCCATTAGTAAGACCTTTTCAATGCCCGCTCTCCCTACCTGCTGACAATATTTTCCTGATCTTGAGTATCAAGGCGTTGAAAGAGATGGACTGATAACGTCATCTCGGATCTCAGGATTACTTGTTTACAAAGAAGGAAATTTGCTTTCTCCTCAGACAACTTGAGAAATTCTATTGTCTATTATAATTGTAGGTTTTTATTTCCTGGAAATGGGTTCTGTTCATGTAGCAAGCAATCATATAACCTGATATTGGAATACCTATGTGTTAGTAACTTAGTGGTAATCAAATGTCCCATTCTTGGAAAACCTGCCCAGAAAAGAACCGGAACAGGAAACCATATTGATAATCCAACATTAATAAAATGCTTCAAACACAGGGAATAACCATTAGTATACAACAATTATCCATAGTATTCATACACTGAGAGAATTAGAATAAGCATGACGAAACAATGCAATAAAGAGGAATCAACACTTTATTCAATAATCTGAGTACTATCATAACATGAACAATTCCAGCCACATAAAAAGCCATATTTCACACAGTCAATCGGCATATAGACAATTCAAGAAATACGAAGAAGAAATCCATTACTCATATCAATTGTGATAGGTACTTATCTCAGAATATAAGCTGGGTAACTGAGTCTGGGAATGCAACTCTCTGCCCATCCATAGATTGGGCTGCATTGAGGCCTTACTTGAAGCCAATCGCCCCCGAGCCATATTCTAGAGTTTGAGGAGGTTTGCTCAAGGGATTAAAACCAATTTTGCTAGCTGAGACAGGGACTCTAGAGGCCCAACCACCTCCACCCACCAGCTAATTCACTGCAGTCACTTATGAACGGGGGATCCAAAGGTTTGCCACCTCCACCCTCCAGCTCCTCAATGAAGTTAGTAGCTCCTCAAGTCATAGGCTGAAACAGGGAATCCAGAGACCCCCAGCCTCCACCCACTGGCCACACAAGGTAGTCCAGAGGTTCTTCACCTCCACCCTCAGATTATAGAAACACAATGGTTCCACCCTGTCTTGGAAATCCAGAATCCACCCCAAAAACCATGATGACAAGCAAGGGAGGCTTCAAAATTCTTCTTACCAGGAGTCCAAGGAAACAGGCCTCCACCAAAGCTGGCAAGGGAATTTAGAGAAAACCATTTCCACCCTTCAGCCAAATGGGGAATCCAGAGATCGCTGTCCTTCACCCGAGAGGAATTTTTCCAGACCTCCAGATGCTCAACTGAAATTTGCTTGAGTACTTTGTCCTGTAGCAATGTGGAATTTACCCTCTGCTTCCTATGAGCTGTTATGACCTGCTTCCTTCATATTTCAAACATGCACAACCCCCTGTAGCTTGTATGTGCCATATTGTGTCATCATCTATAAATGCCAGATCCCTCTTGCATGATCCACGATGGCTTTTTTTTTGTTGTCTATACCTGTAGATGCCCCTATCGATTGCACATACAGTGATGCCTCTGTGTATCACTCTGATGATGTTTCCTTCTATTTCACACACAGTCTCATTTCCTGTGAATGCTCCATTCAAATGTATACCAAGTGGTTCTGCTAGCCTCGTGCTTACGTAGTTCCTTGCATTACACTCGCTGGTGGTCCCCTGCGTGATACACCCTGTAATTGTTTTAATGCCAGCTTCTATGCTGATTTCCTCCAGTCTCCTCCGAATGTTTTTCTTCCATGTCCTTTCTTCTCACATCCCCCATTTCTTGCTACTCCCTCTCCAGCATGTGAAAATTTCTGAATCTAACACATCAGAAACCCCTACTGCTATCTTCTACTTGTTCTTTACATTAACAAGTTATTTAGTATTTACTAATATAAACATCGAAGTAAACACAATTGCAGCCTTCATAAATATCTAGATCAACAATTGAAATACATTGACACAACACAAGGGACACCGTTATTTTTGGACAATTGTCCCCAGAAAAACCCAATGTGGGAAAACTGTTGCATCATATATGAGGGTTTTATTATCAAGTAGATTTCTGAATACAACTAGGGTGCCAGAAATGGCTCACCCTTTAGAGAATATCCTTTGCAGTAGTACCTCTCTTCGGAGACAGATATTCCGGAAAATCAGCAACTGTGTGAACAACCCCACAGTGACTCTGGCTGTTCCTTGCGCTAGACAGCAAAAGCTGTTCCAAGCACTCCTCTCGAACTGCGGCACCCTCTCCCGGCTAATTTGCTCTCAGTCTGCCCCACAAAAACTCCTCAGCGTAGCGTCCTCAACCCAACGTCAGCCTCTACAGCCCTCTGCGCTGTTTGCGTCAGCCTCTGCGGATTTTTGCGTCAGCCTCCGTGTCCTCTAGGCTCTGTGTTTGCCTCTACAACTTTTGCGTTGGCCTCCTTAGTCGCCGCGTCAACCCTCCTAGGCTCTGCGCTGCGTCTTCTGGCACTTTGCTGCATCTCTGATATGTATTCTTCAGCCTTGGATCGAAATCCCTTGTTGAATTGCTCACTACAACTGATTTCTAACTCGATTTTCTCAACAAACCCAGCCCCATAAAATGGAATTCTTGTTCTCTCTCTTGGTGTATCTCCAACTAACCCTCAAGCCTGCTCTTATACTTTTCCTGTTGACGATTCAACAGCGGAGATTAAGTCCCTAATCAACAACTAAGATTAGATCTGGCTTGATCCTTGTTATTTAGAATTTTCTCACCCTTATTATATTAATACACATTAATATTTTAATTTTCCTAAGTTTAGACTTAGGAACCCCATTAAAAATATTAATTATTTTAATATCTCTTCATCTGGGTGGAATTTCTCCAAACGATTCTGGGTCTTGGAGATCTCATGTGTCTTAGCCTCTCCACCAATTTTCATGGCTAGAGCACATTCGATGCTACCAAAAATCAACACTCCCTCTTAGCGAGGAATGTGCTCTAGTAATGCTTCACTATAGAAACATCACACTGATCCTCCGCATCAGTACCTGTGCTGATGCTTGGCATGTTGCCTCACATCCCCTGCATTGTTGCTTCATGTACTGTTGCCCATGACACTGCCACTGCCACATCTGTACTGCAACTCCCTCTCAACATGCTGCATCATGCTGCCCATAGCACTGCCATTGTTAACTCTTGCATTGCAACTCAGTTACCGAGAAGTAAGTAACTGACTTCACCCAAACACTGACATCTTGGTCAGTCCGAAAGCCTCGTGTTGAATTTTCTAAGTTTACTTAATTAGAAACCCTCCATGCACTTTATCTGATTTATTCCTACCTACTTGTTATTTTCCTTAACAAGTTATTTACAATGTAAATACTGAAAATAAACACTAATGCATGCTCAACGTATTATAGATCAACTACTAAAAGAAACAGAAACAAACACACCATATGACACCATTATTTTTGGACTAATGTCCCTGGAAAAACCGAATGTGGGAAAACCGGTGCAACTATCTGAGGGTTTTCTTATTAAACAATATCAGAGTACAATCTGGGTGCTGAAACTGGCCTACCCAACAGAGAATTTCCTTGGCAGTAATACCTCTCAGTTTTTGACAAATCTCCTGGCTGAAACCTCGGATAATCCTTCCGACAGCTACTCAGCACCAATCTGCCCCAGAAACCACAACGTCAACCTCTCTTTGGACTGCGTCAGCTCCTCTCTATCCCACGATGGCCTTGCGTCACCCCAGATGGGTCTACGTCAGCCCTTTGGCCCTCTGCGTCAGCAATGTTAGCCTCTCTAAGGCTCTGCGCAGTTCCCGACTGCCTCTGCGTGGCCCTACGTGAGCCTTGGCTAGCTCTGCGTCACTCTCCTTGGCTATTGCACTGCTCTCCCGACACTATCTCTGCCTCTCTGTTTCTCTGTACTCAAATGCCCCTCAGCTGCATCTCCCGATCACTAATTCTCTCTCTTACCAAACCTCGCTCTAGAGAATAGAATGACTGATCACTCTGGTGTGTCCTCCAAATGACCCTCAAGCCTCCTCTTATACTTTTCTTGTTGACATCTCAATGACTGAGATTAAGTCCCTAATCAACGACTAAGATTAGATTTGGCTTGATCCATGTCTTTTGGACCACTCTAACACAATTTCATATTAATACACATTAATATTTTATTTTCCCTAAGTTTAGACTTAGGGACTCCATTAAAAATATTAATTATTTTAATATCTCTTGATCTATTTAGAATCTGCCTAAACCCTTTCTGGGTATTGGAGATCTCATGTGCCCCAACCTCTCCACCAAATTTCGTGGCTAGAGCACATCTGATGCTACCCCAAATCAACACCCCGTGATGCTAAATCTACCTCTGCTACTATCATGTGCACCCTCTGTTGCCATTGCGCTGCTACAAACACCTTTGTGCCTCTCGCACTGTTGCAACCTCCACTACGCTGCCTCAAATTTCTGCACTCTAGACCTGCCTTGTTGCTCCATCACACTTTGTTCCACCCGACACTTGTCATCATGCTACTATCGTTAAGAGCTCCTGTAGCCAGATCTGATCCAAGAGTTTAGGCACCTCAAGGATCCTGCCCCTGCATGTAGTCCTCCTTGCCTACAACTCGATGTCTCCCCACCTCTTCTCGAGAGGCGCATGAGCACTCATGGCACAATTGTCATCAGTCTCGACATCCTTCTCCGCCTTTGCTGGAGCTGCCTTTGAGTCGGAAGCTTCTCCCTTGCCTTTCCTCTTGGGGCACTGAGATGCATAATGTCCTAGCTCCCCACAGTTGAAGCACTTGACCTTGGAGATGTCCTTCTTCTTCCTCTTCTGAACCCCCTGCTGTCGCGTAGATGCTAGAGCTGAATCCTCCTCCTCTTCTTTCTTGACTCGAACTCCATTACCGCTACTCCTCGCCTTGGTCAACCTCCTGATCTATTCCTGTCGAAGAGCTGCCCACATCTCCTCCCAACTGGGGACAGTCGCTTTGCCCAAAATGCTTTGGTCAAACGTCTCCTAGTCCTCGGAGACTGCATTTAGAGCAGTCTTGACCATAAACTCTGGAACCGGTGTAGACCTAACGGAAGTAAGATGGTCGCAAATTCCTTGCAACCTAAGAAGGAAGTGATCTATCTCCTCTCCCTTCTGCTTCTGATATGACCTTTGCTGAGTTTCCAATAACATCTTCTATTGCACGGAAGAGCCCCGGTATAAGGTGGTTAGGGTCTCCCACATTTCTCTTGTTGTGGTCTTCTCAACAATGTGGTACGACATGATCCTTGACCCCGTCTAGAATCATGCATTTCGCCTTCGCCATGGCCTCCTCATACTTCTCATTTGCATCAGGGTCAACTGGGATAGCAACTGTTTTCAAGGCATAGTCCTCGATGCGATGTTTATCCAGCATTTGCCACGATTTTGGCCTTTCGGATGACAAAATTGGAAACCTCGTCCAATCTGTCCTGATCCCTCAATCCGTTCACTGCCATCTTTTCTCTTCTTCGCTAGACTCCCTCTGAGTCTTAATTTCCCTTCTGGAAATCCTCCCGCCAACTGTCGAATCGCTCCTCTACAATCCCCCTTTGCTGCTGCAACTCAAATCTCGATTTCTTGGCTAGATATCTGTCGAGGTAGTGCTTCCCTCTACCTTGGCTCCGTCTCCTTAGACACTGTTTTGCACAGACAGAAACAACGTCCCACTAGCTCCTCAAATCAAAATCTGCACAACTCCCTTAGCCCTTACAACTGAAGAATCTGAGCCCTTCAGGCTCTGCGCAATCATGGCTTGGGCTAAATCTGCTCCTCCCAGCCAACTACGTCAATCCTTCTTGGATGAGAAGGATGACGTGGCTCTGCGTTGTTGGAATTTCTAAGTCTAATTGTTAGAAACCCTTCATGTACTTTACTGATTTATTCCTACCTACTTGTTTTGTTAATTAACAAGTTATTTATCATGTAAATACTGGAAATAAATACAAATACATGCTCAACACATTACAGATTATCAACTGAAGGAAACAAAACAAGCACACAAGTGACATTGTTGTTTTTGGACTAATGTCCCCGAAAAAACCCAATGTGGGAAAACCGGTGCATCTATCTAAGGGTTTGATTTATTAAGCAGTTTCAGAATACAATCTGGGTGCCAAATCTGGCTCACCCAACGGAGAAAAATCTCGGCAGTAGTACCTATCTACTCAGAAGCAGATATTTTGGCTGAAACCTCAGATAAACACTCTGGCAGCTCCATAGCTCCAAACAACCCCACGAAACCCCAGCGTCACCCTCTAGGGACTGCGTCAATTCTCTCTAGCCCAGCGTTAGCCTAGGGTCACTTTCGCTTGGCCTGTGTTAGCCTCTGGAGGCATTACGTCAGTCCTCTGGCCCTCTGAGGCACTGCGCAGCTCCTGGCTGGCTCTGCGTGACGCCTGGCTAGCTCTGCGTGAGCCCTGGCTGGCTCTGCGTGAACCTCTGACTGGTTCTGCGTCCCTCTCTCCGGCTACTCTGTTGATCCTCCCGGTGCTATCTCTGCCTCTTTACTTCTGTATTCACTGCCCCTCAGCTGCAACTGTAACCAATCTCTCAACTTTCTCAGCGAACCCAGCCCCAGAAAGTCGAAATCTTGATCTCTTGGTGTGTTCTCCAAGTGACCCTCAAGCCTCCTCTTATACTTTTCTCGTTGACAAATCAACGACCAAGATTAAGTCCCTAATCAACGGCTAAGATTAGATCTCGCTTGATCCATGACTTTTGGACCATTCTAACTCAATTTTATATTAATTCACATTAATATTTTATTTTCCCTAAGTTTAGACTTAGGGACTCCATTAAAAATATTAATTATTCTAATATTTCTCAAACTGTTTAGAATCTACCGAAACCCTTTCTGGGTATTGGAGATCTCATGCGCCTTAGCCTCTCTACCAATTTTCGTGGCTAGAGCACATCCGATGCTACCCCAAATCAACACTCCCTCTTAGTGAGGACTGTGCTCTAGTAATACTTCTCACTGAGCATCACTCTGATCATCTAGCATCGGTCCCTATGCTGATGCTAGACCTGTTGCCCCACCTGCACTGCTGCATCCTGTACTGCTACCCATGGCCCTGCCACTGCCACTGCTGCATCCGTACGACAGCTCCCTCTCATCTTGCTGCCCATAACACTGCCATTGCTAACTGCTGCACTGCAACTTAGTTACTGACAAGTAAGTAACTGATCTCCCGACTCTGACATCTCTGTCAGGCTAGAGACACCCACGATGTTGAAACTCCCTTTGTTGCTGACAAGTGCTCCCTCTCTGACCTCTGCGCCATTGCAACTACTCCATGCATCTCGCACCGTTGCACACCTCTCTATGCCATCCTGCACTGGTGCAACAATTCTGTGCTTCTCGCACTGCTGCCTCACGCTGTCCTGGGAATCTTGCACTGTAGCTCCCTCTCCCGCTCCATTTGCATCCGTCTCTATTGACATCCGCCAGTACTGCTACTCCTCTTCGGGGCTCCTGTAGCAAGGTCTAATCCAAGAGGCTGGGTACCTCAAGGATCCTGCCCCTCATCGCCTGTAGTCCGTCTGACTATCGCTCGATGTCTCCCCACTTTTGCTCAAGTTGTGTGTGTGCACTCATGGCACAGTCATTGTCTGTCTCCACTTCCTTCTCTGTCCTTGCTGGCACAACCTTGGTCTCAGAGGCCTCTCCCTTGCTCTTCTTCCTTGGACACTGGGTCGCATAATGACACAACTCCCCACAGTGGAAGCATTTTACCTTGGAGAGGTCCTTCTTCTTCCGTTTCTCCTGCTTTCCCTCAGATGCTAGCGCAGCATCCACCTCCTCCTCCTTCTTGATTTTGATCCCCTTGCCGTTGCTTCCCGCCTTGCTTAGCCTTCTGATCTCTTCTTGGCGAAGAGCAACCCACATTTTCGCTCAATCTGGAAGGGTCGCCCTGCCCAGTATGCTCTGGACAAACACCTCCCAGTCTTCTGAGACTGCGTTCAGGGCTGTTCTCACCATCAATTCTTGATCCGGTTGTAGAAATTTCTCATTTCCCACCCCGATTTTCAGTTTCACCTTATTTCTCCCATATAGTTAAATGCCCTTTCCCATATCCATACATTCAACAACTGAAAAAAGATAAATTTTTGCTCAAAACACAAATTCTGGAAATTTTACAGAATGCTGAAAAATGCAGAAATAAAAAATCAGCAGGTACAAACAGTGATTTAACACATTTGAACACAGTGATTTTTGGTCAATGTGACCCTGGAAAAACCCCCTACAACTCTTGGGGAAAACTAGTTTGAAAGCTCTTCTTTATTTCTGAAAATGCCTTTTTTACAGTGAGAAATATTCAACAAAAAATCAGCAAGCAAATTTACAACTTATCTCTTTTCCCGTGCCTCACAACAAACTGAAAATTACAACAAACATGACAACAATAAATGCTGTACGACCTCCTTGATTTTCGTGCCCACTTTCAGCATTAAATGCTGCTGTACGACCTGCATTAAATGCACTGTACGGACTGCAATAATGCGCTGTACGTACCTCAATTTGCATGCAGAAAAAACAGCAAACTACTCTTCGATTTCTGTGCAAACCACTCGATTTCTGTGCAAACCAGCTGTACGGATATCTAGAAAATCGTGCCAAAATAAGCCTTTCACTGTGTGCTGAATCAACTGTACAAATATGCTCAAGTGCTGCCTTGGAATGTGTGCCAAGCTGCTGTCTCCTTCTCCTCCTTGTCCAAAAATCTCCCTTGCTCTCCTGCTCTCCTTCTCTCAATCTGCTCATGCAAGAATGAATGACCTCTTGCCTCTTTTTCCTCCTTTAATCCTATGTTGCAGGAAACGCTTGGGGGGGGGGGCCGTTTCCGGCCGGAAACGGAAACGAAACGCGTTTCCGCGTACCGTACGGCCGTGAAACGCGTTTCTAGCCGTACCACCTCGTTTCCCGAAACATAAACGTGGGTGGTACGGTCGGAAACGCGTTTCACGGTCGTACAGCCCCACGTTTCCAAAAAAAATGATTTTT
>APFE030948844.1:78854-116445 GCA_000404065.3 Pinus taeda | reverse complement strand
ATGGACAGTTCAATGGAGACAAGTGTTAGAGGTGAGTGAAAGGGCAAGACAGCTGTCAGTTGTGACTATAGTTGTGCATGAGATTTTCACATGCATGGATTGAGTATTTCCAATGAGGATTACGTGGTATATCCAAGGGAAATACAAATTTGGATCATTCATTCATCAGTATTCTCATGCAAGATTGCGCAGTGGAGGCAGGCAAGCAACGAAGGAGATTTGAACCTGTGATTGATTCAGATCTGAGCTAGTTTGTGTGTGACAAGTGGAGATAGTACTGAGTACTTGCGAGGAGTATTGTACTATGTATTGTTACATGTTCTCAATCAATATAATATGCAGATAGTTGTGGGGTTTTCAGCTTTATGCTTTCCTTGGGTACATACTGTGTTGATATGTGTGATTGATGCTTCAATGTGCACATGTGAATGTTTCTTAATACTGCTAGATTGATGATCAATGTAGAGGAGGTTATGTATTATGCATGATTCCGCAAATAGTGTATAATCAGGATAATCTCTGTGAATAAGTATCATATTATTCAAAATTTTCTACAACAAGCAACGTCAAGGAATTGGTTGCAATCTCTTTCTAAACTTATATGAATACAACTATTGATTGATTTCCTACATTAAGTGTTATCTCACATTTGATGGATTAAGATTCCTTGACCTTTTAAGTAGGCTGAATGCAATTTGTATGTTATCATGTTTGTTGTTGTTGTTTGTTTGCTTGTTTAAGGTATCTAAAGGAAGGAAACGAAAGGTAGTTGGAGTAAGGAAGTTTTCCATAGATTGTTTATTTTTGGCTAGACCTACTCTCTCGGGCTAGAGGAATTGTCTTTGTCTGCATCAATAATTTACCTACACCACAAATTGGTGACCATACTGGGGAGACAATCCTCTTGTTTGATTGATTGTCATTTCATGGTTTTGTGTGAACTTTTCTAGTATCACCTTTTCCCTTTAGTTTTCCCTGCGTTGCTTGGTTTATTGCTCCGAGTCTAAAATTTACAGTAGCAAGTATGGTTTTAGCCCTTGAATTTTTTTTCTTGGAATCCTCGATCAACACGTTTATTTTTCTGACAGTCGTGCATATAAGTGCAAGTTTCTCTAAAACAGTCACGTCGACCCCCTTCTGGCACTTGTTGTCAGTTAAGCAGTCACGTCGATTCCTGTAGGTGAAGATCAGAGTTTCCCCTAGATCATGACTATTGTGTCTTTCCCTCTTAATTTCTACCTCTCAGTTTGTTTTGCATGTGTTCTCCCTAACTAGGAAGCCTCATTTGCTTGGTTTGTGTGCTTGTTTGGTTTGCTTTCTCTTTACTTGATTTTTTTAGTCTTTGGGTGGTTTGAGGCCCTAGGGCATCTAGGTCATCGTCCATTCAATTGTTTTTGTGCTCAGCAAGTCAAGTTGTTGGTTAGTTGCTCCTTGCATTTCGTTTCTTAGTTATTTTTATTGCTTTGATTTCAATTACGAAAGTTTGAAAAGTTTAATTTGTTGTTTAAGAGTCTCTTTTCAAGCATAGATTACATTTCTAATCTTGTTCTTAATTGAATCGTTGCATTATTAGTTTGGAAGGAATTCTCTTTTGTGCTTTGCATTTGATTGAGATTGATTTGTTTTGAAGATTTTTTATTGAAGTGTTTGTGAAAGATTCATTTTGTCATTTCCTTGAAAAATACATAATTCTAGTTTGTTGAATCAATATGTTACATTAGTTAGCATCATTGAAGACTAGAGTTGCATCATCATTTGCATTTGAAAAGAAACAAATTCTCTTTACTGTTGAAAGGGCTGCTTGAAGTGCATTTAGTAGGAAAGATAGGAATTGGAAAGAGTTTTTCATTATTTTGTTTTCAAAAAGCGAAGTAGTGAAAAGGTCATTTTGCTTTCAGTTGCTTGTTTGTTGCATTGATTGTGTTCTCTACTCTCATTAGTGTAAACATTCAACGATTTTAAAGGGATTTTTTTTGTATTAGCTGCATATAGGAGTTTTTTCAAGTCACATTGATAAGGCCTGAAAACGAAGACATAATTTCAAGATAAACTTTAAAATGAATTCAATTAACCTAAGGCACATTTGAAACCTAACGATCACATTTAGAAGGTATAAGCTAGAGACATGTTCTGGTGTCTTTAAACCTAGCATTTGTCATTCGCTTCGGCACTAGACAGTGCTAGTACTGACTTCTGCACCCCGTACCGTCGAGTATATAAAGTGAGACCCCACTAGGTTGAAATCCTTTATCTGTTGGAAGCCAAGTCTTCTGCCTTGTAAACGTGATACACCAAACATAGCATTCGGGGAGATTGTATGCCTGTACTTCTCAGTTCGCCGAGAGGTATTATGCAGTTCACGGTTACCTGGTAATCCTTTTTGCCTAGATTATCCTAAGTAGTCATTTGATCTTTTTGACTCTTTAAACTTAAAAGATCAGCTGAGCACTTATCCTTTTGAGTTCGTTTCAAATCGAAAGTGATAGAGTCATCTTTGCCTTTTTCTCGACTCTGAAAACATGAAAAGGCACCAGTCAACGTCTTAAAAAATTGTTGCCCACGATCACATAACGTTCTTGTTAGTCTTTTTCTAGACCACATCATGTGTATACCTTTAAATACATTTTAAAAGCCTTGGAACTAATCTCGCTCTCTTGTTAATTGGGACAAATTCATCATGGTTGAACCATCATGTTTGCCTAGTTCCTCTTCCTCTCCTTTATCTAAAAGATCATCTAAGGAGCCCTTTCTTGAATTACCATAGTCACTTGAGGACCAAGGTGTTGAACTTGGAATTGTTTTGAGCATTTGGCCTTTGTCATCTCATCCTCCAACTCCCTCAGATACTAGTCACTTTCTAACATTGGCCCGTAATCTCTGGATAATCCTATCCAGACTCTCGAGAGTCTACCGACTCCTGAAGGTCAGTTAGGACAGGTTGTTTATCCTCTGAATCCTTTGTTTGATCCTATTATGATATCACCACATCATCTGTGAAGTCCATACAATCAGCTAAGTATTCCTTTGGGATTATCCCCTCGAACATCTTCTGTTTTCCATCGTCGTTTGTTTCCACTTATGGAATCAGAAGGCGAGATCCTAGTCTCCTCTTCGGGTCACTCGAAGGTTTTTGCTACACACACTCCACACACTGTCGATGAGTAGGAATATACTTTCCCTCTTGAAGGTTTCCCTTAAACGAGAAGCATTCTGACCAGTGTTCATCCTAATTTACCACGTAATTACATGACTTTAGCTCAACTGGTTTTCAGTACGCCTAGTGCCTTATTGTTATATCACAACCATATCTGGTCATCTGGTGCTATGCCTACCTTAGGTCCGTTCATTTAGAACCCGACCTCTCAGTTGCTTGTGCATTCTACAGTTACTTCAGTTCTAGTGCAACCCACCATTCTGAATCCTCTTGTTTCGTTGGTCCAAGTAACCCATCCAGTTCAATCGGTGGTCTCGAGTCATGTCTTTATTAGTCCTTCGATATCTCCAGTAAGTGGATAGGTTGTACCATCGCCTAAGGGGAAAACCCGAATGTTTCTATGATTACTGGCACAACCAATGTGAGTGGCTCACAAGCTCACATGGTTGGGATGAACTAGCCCTTTTCTGGCGCCATTCCAAACCCTGTTGGATTGAGAAATGTCCAGTACCAATAGCCAAACCCTGTTGGTCCATCTGGGTCAAGTAACGTCTAGTACCGGCAACCTTATGTGGCTCAGGTTCAATACCAACCTCCTTATGTTCCATATGGTTCACAAGCGATAGTAAATATACCTTATGTCCCTCAATTTGGACCTCATTTTCAGCATGGTCCATTCGCCGCACCTGGTGGATACGGCTAGATCCAGTTCAAGAACTTTCAAGGTGTGACTGCGGGAACTGTCCAAGTACCCTTGCAGCAGAAAGGACAACTTTTGCAGCAACAAGGGCAACCTTCGCAACAACAAGGACCATCCATGCACCAACAAGGGCAAATAGTGCAGCAGCAAGGACAATTGCAACAATCACAAGGTCAACCCTTGCAACAATCGTAATAAACCTTGCAGCCGCAGATGCAGTATATTCAACAACCCTCCCATCCTATGCCCTCACAAGGTCAACCTATGCAGCTGTAAGGAAAACCTTTACAGCCACAAGATCAACCCTTGCAGCAACAAGGTCAACTTGAGCAGCAGCAACCCTTATACTCATATCAACAGGGTCAACCTTTGCAAGGGCAAGGTCAGGGTCAAGTCCTGTAGTAGCTGGCCCAAAATCCTTATGTCGAAGGGCGGCAAGTGCAAAATCCTTATGTACAATGGTAGCAGGTTCAAAACCCTTTTGTCCAAGGGTAGAATGTTCAACAACCTTACACCCAAGGGCAGCAGGCGCAAAATCCATATGTCCAAGGTCAACAGGCTCAACAACCTTTTAACCCATATGTTGCTTATCAGCAACCTATGGCCGAACAGTTTCAAGGCTTTCAAGGCCAGAATCCTCCTTATGGACAAGGTAACCTACAATGGGGGTAGAATCAAATGCCATATGGACAAAACCTTCCACTATGGGGCCAAAATCCTTACCAGCGGGGATGGATTCCGCAGGCCGAGCTCACTTATAGGCCTCAAATGCCTTTCAATACCCAAATGTCATTCTTTCCCACATTGGAGTTGCTAGATGTGTCTAGACTCACGAATGATCCAATTCTTCATTCACCATACTGGCCTCCAATTTTGTCCAAGATCTTGAGCGATTGTCTAAAATTTAAAGGAAAAGCGAAAGAGGATCCATAAGCCCACGTGATGGCATATCACCTCTGGTGCTCCTCGAATTCCTACGTTGATGATTCCATTTATCTCCAGCTTTACCAAAAAAATCTCACAAGTGTTGCAGCCAAGTGGTACATCAAACTTCCTCGAAGTACCTATCATGACTTTAACACTCTCGCCATGGCCTTTCTCACGCATTTCCAGTTGTCGTTTCGCTATGAACTGGCACCCATCTCCTTACGTCGCTCAAGCAAGACACTACGATCCACATCTCTGATCACATCCATGAATGGAGATGTTGGCGTTGATCAAATTTGAGATTGTTGATCAGTTGTTGACTGAGTGGTTCACCAAATCATTTGTTAGAAAAAATTCTAAAGACATTTCCATGGGTGGATGTGTCACTCAGGAATAAGCCATCACACATGCCCAGTATATAGACCTTGTCTATTTGCAATTTGGCACATTATATGATATGTTACCCGATGTGCCCAGACCATCATCTGATTCGGGGACATCCAAGTCTCCAGCCACACCTCCTGTTGATGGAGTAATTGGTTCAGTTTCCCAGACCCCCGCAAAATCTTCTTCCAAGTAGAGGTCAGTCTTCAATCTTGCTTCCAATGATTCCTCCCGCAATTCACCTGGTCCTGGTAAAACCTCAGAGGTTCACGTTGTCCAGTCTACCACAGCGGAAAAATCCTCTAAATGTAAGAAGAAAAGCAAAGGTAAAGGTAAAGTCGATGCCCCAAAATAGGGCCCTCCTAAGTCATCTGCGGGTGATGCTTCTCAACGGAAGCCTAAGTATCCATGTCTCATATGTGAGGAGGATCACTATACTAAATATTTTCCCAGACAATTCAAAGTTAGTTGTTTTCTCAAAGGGACTCCAGCTGTCCTAAAAGAGCCCTTTCCATCTTAGCAGACCCAAATGGTAGACCAACCCCAATCTTCAGGATCCCAAGTGTTCATGATGAATACACCTATCAATGTGGCTACTAGATCAAAATATTATCAAACACCTACCCTGATAGCAGGGAAAGAGAAGGAAGGTACCCCTTCCTCTTCTATACCGTCAAGTTCTGGTCCTCTCCATATAGAGTGACCTAGTCCTGATTCTACCATTTGACCACCTTTTCGAGGTGTGCTGTGAAAGTCCTCGTGTAATCCAAATGCTCAAGCCACTCAACATTATAACATTGTTGAGGATTTGGCTCAAACACCATCAGTTATGTATTCTCTCGAGGTCCTTCAAATCTGTCCTTCTCAGCGGAAATCATTACTATCAGCTATTGGAGGTATTGATCCAACTTATTCTAATCTCATTTTTTTTTATCTTGAAAACCATCTTCCATGTTTACCTCATCATATTTCCTTTCTCATTCAGGTGATCATAAATGAGAAAACCATTCATAGGACAGTCATCAATGAAGGTGCTTCTACCTGCATCATGCATGTTGCTTGTTGGAAAGTAATTGGTTCTCCTACTCTGAACCAGTCCCCTAACACTTTGGAAGCTTTTGACAGATGCGATTTGCGACCATTCGGTGTTCTCCTTAACCTTGTCATTACCTTGGAGGGAAATACTGTTCACGTCAAAGTAGAGATTATTGACACCAATCTGAACTATAATCTTCTACTTGGACAGAGTTGGACCCATGCAATGCATGTTGTAGCCTCCTCCCTTTTCACCATGATTCGTTTTCCCCATTAAGGGAAGATAGTCACAGTTGACCAATTGTCCTTCTTTGCCTCTTCCTCCTGAGATGGCAATGTTCCTTATGTCAAGCACGTTGGCGCTCCTTATGATAGTGTGGGGGAAAGAGTTTTTAAAGATCCCACCTTAATGGGTGTTTTTCACCTCCGGCCTCCACATGTTGTCTCTGTCAACATGATTTCAATCAAGTTTGATCCTTGGTTCATTCCCTCACCAAATCTTGTTGATACATGGGGTGAGGTTATGCCACTAAGCCCTACCAAAATTAACTATGTGGAGATTGTTTCGACTTCGCCTTCGGTATTCTCTGATCATTCTGTTTCAAGTGTATCTCTCGACATGTATTCTCAATCTCTGTGGCTTGGTTCTTCAAACTCTCCTAATCCCTTAGCTGAGACTTTTCTCTCTGACAAGAGTATCATGGAAGTTATGTCTCTAAAGGAAGTACCTTGGAATGACACTCATCATCGTTCCTCATTCTTGCCTAGCCTGGCAGTCATGTCTACTTTTCTTGAGAAGTTATCTTCTTAGTTCCCGACCCTACCACTTCAAACACCGATCATGACTCATGAAGTTTGGTCGGAAGGGAACATGGGTAATGTTAGTGCTTGAATTTTCCTCAGGCTGAGGAAGGCAGAATCCAAGGCAACATCAAACCACTTAGCCTCGTAGCTAGCCCTACGAGGACAGGAGAGGGCTCTCTCCGGGTCTATCTCGGCAAAAGGTTTTTCAAAGGGCTGAGATGACCGATATTAATACTGATTTTAGGCTAGTAAATTGATTAAAAAAGGGGTTTTTAATAAAATGATGTGGTTTTTCTGGGCTGCATGGGGCAAAGAAACAACTTGAAATAGAGAAATATAATCAAAAACACAGATTATCTCCTGAGGCAAGGTAGGCAAGAAATTTTAACATCAAATTGAGATTAAATGGAATGGTAAGACTGCTAAGGAGATGACAAGGGCATAGAGGATGAATCCTTGTCAAACAGAAGAAAACATTAAATATGAACAAACTTAAAGGCAGAGCATATAAATTATGAATTCTACCTTAACACTTCATTTGTTCAAATGGAAACGATCATGAAATGAAATGAACACATCACAGGCTACATGTAACAAAGGAGGACACAAATGTTAAATCTCATACCACAGGAATCTCAAAAGGTAGAGATGTGTATTTTCATTAAATTCCCTGTCAAAGACTGTACAATGAAAGCTCTGTTCTCTCTCCTCCACCAACGCTCTGAACTCTCTCTTCCCACAAAATGATTTTTCAATACATTAAAAAAAATAAGTTCCTCTGTGGGGAAACAAATCGATCCAACAACCAAGGTTCCGTTTCAACTGTAATTACAAAAATTAGAAAAGGGTGTTTCATCTAGTCTAAAATAGAACATCGTTCCTCTAAAAATCCTCTGATGGCCGATTAAGAGATAAATGCTAGAGCGCAGATCCCCATAGGATCAGGACTGAAGTCTTAAATAGGAACATGGGTAATGTTAGCGCTTGAATTTGCCTCAGGCTGAGGAAGGCAGAATGCAAGGCAACATCAAACCACTTAGCCTCGTAGCTAGCCCTACGAGGACAGGAGAGGGCTCTCTCCGGGTCTATCTCGGCAAAAGGTTTTTCAAAGGGCTGAGATGACCGATATGAACACTGATTTTAGGCTAGTAAATTGATTAAAAAAGGGGTTTTTAATAAAATGATGGGGTTTTTCTGGGCTGCATGGGGCAAAGAAACAACTTGAAACAGAGAAATATAATCAAAAACACATATTATCTCCTAAGGCAAGGTAGGCAAGAAATTTTAACATCAAATTGAGATTAAATGGAATGGCAAGACTGCTGAGGAGATGACAAGGGAATAGAGGATGAATCCTTGTCAAACAGAAGAAAACATTAAATATGAACAAACTTAAAGGCAAAGAATATAAATTATGAACTCTACCTTAACACTTCATTTGTTCAAATGGAAACGATCATGAAATGAAATGAACACATCACAGGCTACATGTAACAAAGGAGGACACAAATGTTGAATCTCATACCATAGCAACCTCAAAAGGCAGAGCTGTGTATTTTCATTAAATTCCCTGTCAAAGGCTGTACAATGAAAGCTCTTTTCTCTCTCCTCCACCAACGCTCCAAACTCTCTCTTCCCACAAAATGATTTTTCAATACATTAAAAAAAATAAGTTCCTCTGTGGGGAACAAATCGATCCAACAACCAAGGTGTCGTTTCAACTGCAATTACAAAAATTAGAAAAGGGCGTTTCATCTATTCTAAAATAGAACATCGTTCCTCTAAAAATCCTCTGATGGCCAATTAAGAGATAAATGCTGGAGTGCAGATCCCCATAGGATCAGGACTGAAGTCTTAAATAGGAATCGAATCCCATTCTTTGGCTGTGATAGATAGTTTTGACTTATTTTTAGCTTGCCATGTTACATTTGTCATTTTAATAAAACAACCTTTATACTAAAATTCTGCCAATTCAGCTGATGGTGACAACTGTACTGAGAGAGGTTTGAATGGTTGCATTCAAAGTTTAATTTAAATTTATTTGCAGGAACGATCCAATAGCCAGAGTTATAATATGCCACTCATCGAACTCCAACACGTCCAACCACATGCAATATGGTAGCATCAGCAATAGCTCACAATCCGCCTTCTAAGTGCCACATCGCCCATAATCCCACAAAATCTCCAAAGGATCCCAACAATCGTTGGCGGAAATCATGGAACAAAATCCTGTACGGGGTAATGAGGCCATTCGCTAGTTGAAGCGCACGATTTCTGTGGAGCCGAGATGTTGCTGCATAGCTGTAGGATTTACAGCTGAGCCATCTGGATTTAGGCTCAAATCATTTGCTCCTGATATAGTGTGAAAGCCATATCAATTTCTTTTCTTTGCAATCGCATCAAAGAATTTGTCGAACTATCTAACCATATGAAGATCTGCAAATTTGGATTCCCGTGACCTCATTCCTTTGTAATTGGTCCATTTGTAGTATATGTGTGCCTGTTGGATGTTTTTAACTCTAAGTCTAGACAAAATCTGCGAGAAATAACTACAGAGGTATGCGTTGTTAGGACCTTTATTGTCCTTGTGACTCTTATCAGGATTTTCTAGCTCAATCGAACCAAACATGGATCTATTCTCATTAATTGGTGGCTCTAGAACTGGTGTTCCATCGTGGCTCCCCAATGAACCCTTTTTGGTCCCCAAAAGTGCAACCAAAACCCATACAAGGTGTGGCACAGATGATGGGTCATAAATTACATCTGCTTCCAATATTACTTATGCACCACAGTTTTGAATTTCATCTGCAGATGCCGATTCCCATATTAGATATTTGCACTCTAACTCCGTTGTAAATGTAAGATCCTGATAATAATTTTGTTTTAAGTTTTCCATGATGGCTACCTGATTTTTTTCTAGTTTAAACTTCATGTTGGATAAAATAGACAAGTCTCCATCACTCAGTATGACCTTAGAAGCTTTAACATTAGCGAGACATATGCCAACTAAACCAACACCGGATCCCACCTCAAAACAAGATTTATTAGAAAAACGTTGTGGATGAGAGAACGAAAACTCAAATAGGAACAAACTTGCTGCCCAAATACAACAGCCTGTGCCTCCTTTGAGCATGTTAAGGGATGACCTCAGAGTCACAGTCAAAGTTACCGGTTCTCTGATCTGTTGATTCTCATGCCAAGCTAAAGGGAAATGATTACTAGATGGAAACATGAACAGTATAGTTCTGTAGCATTTCCCTGTGTTTTGAGATAAATTAGAAGACTTGCAGTAAGTCAAATATTGTGTATATTGCTCATACACGACTTCTAACACCTCAATAAGTTGTGATTCTGAACAAATCAAACCATTATAATCATAGATGCGAGCCACAGGTACAGAGATTATATACGATCTTTGGATGCCACAGAGTGCGATGATATGAACCTCAGAAAAGCCATATGCAAAATATAAAGAAGGAAGCTGTAGAACTCCAAGAAAAGAAAAAGTGAGAGTGACAATCCATGAACCAATCCAAGCTGTGAGAGACACCAGATTGCCAGCAATACGCTTCATATTCAAAGGAAATATCTCAGACATCATGACCCATGGAATTCCACCCATGCCCATTGAAAATGTTGCAATATAATCCAAAAGACCAATTAATGATAATTTTCTTGCAAGTAGTAGAAGAGAAGACCCATCAAAATGTCCCTGTATGTAGAATGATCCAATAATGAAGCAGCTTATGCACATTCCTCCTGCAGCAATCATTAGAAGTGGGCGCCTTCCATATTTGTCCATATTTGCACATTACAAACTCTATTTTCTAATTACCTTTTTAAATTCACTGATTTTGAATAAGGGATTTTTCTTTGTCTGTTTGCAGGGATAGGAGCTGATGAAACCGCTGCCATTTGAAGAGCTGGAAAATTTGATATGTATTCTAAAAAAACACATTTAATGATTTCTTCTTCAAAACAGGGTTTTGAAGAAGAATCAATCTCACACTGACATACAAGACGGATTCTAACATCGGCTCCACTAGGGATGGCAGCTGCCGCTTTTTGGAGGTGCCAAGAACCACAAAACTTTGGGAGAGCAGACAGTGCCTCCATCCATTGGGCAATGGAGTCCATTATTTCAACAAATCAACACAACTGAAGACTCAACTTATTAATTGGAAACTGACTGAATTGATTGAAAGACTAATTCGGCAAACTTCAAACTAAACTGTAATGAAACTGGAACAAAATGCTGCCTTTTGGCTGCTTATTTATTTACAAAATCTACCCTACTTTGCTGCAAAAACAATAGATCAAGTAATACTGAAGTGCCAGATCAACCATTCAAGTAAACCTGAAAATGATGTCGCTTGAGAGTGCTTCAACCAAACCATAGATGCAATTGCTGGCAGCCCTTCATGCACGTAATGAATCTGGCTATGTATAAGATAGCTTGATCTATCAGTCAAACTGAAAAACATTTCCATGTATGCTGCAATAGGATCGCAATAGCCAAACTCTGTTTGCTACCCCAACTCTGCAATACATACCTCCAGCTGCACACTGTCAATGCAAACATCTGTAGGCAACTCTATTGTTTCGTGTTTCGAAGGAGGAAGAGTTTCCAAGAACTTTTTAGGGTCTCAGAAATCATATGACTGGATCTGCTCATTCAAATACTGAATCTCCTTCTCAACTCTTTCAACAACTAATTCACAAACACCAATTTTAGCTTCAAAAGGAAACTTCGAAGATTTCAAACCTTGCAGCAAGGCACTGAAAAATTCTTCATTGAGTTCAAAATCCGCTAACCAATTTCTAACATCGTTTACTGCTTCACAATGTGCAGGGTTTGCCACATACCCTATCATTGCATGAGTGGATCAACAAGCACTGGAATGTCTGGATCTAGGTGGAGTCGTCAGGTGAATGTTTCAGCCTTCATAAGTGTCTGACTGATGTCCACCATCAGCATCAGATTTGCAAATTGATTTCATGTACTGGGACAAGACAATCAACAAGTCGAATGTTCTCCCCAGTATGGTCGCCACTATGTTAGCGCTCGAATTTGCCTCAAGCTGAGGAAGGCAAAATCCAAGGCAACATCAAACCACTTTCAGCCTCGTAGCTAGCCCTACGAGGACAGGAGAGGGCTCTCTCCGGGTCTATCTCAGCAAATGGTTTTCAAAGGGGCTGAGATGACCTATAGTGAATGCTGATTTTAGGCTAGTAAATTGATAAAAGGTGTGTTTTAATAAATGATGGGGTTTTTCTGGGCTGCATGGGGCAAAGAACAGCTTGAAAATAGAGAAATATAATCAAAAACACAGATTATCTCCTGATGCAAGGTAGGCAAGAAATTTTAACATCAAATTGAGATTAAATGGAATGGAAAGACTCTTATACCGTGTGCACCCCCAAGCCTACGGTGAGGTGCGGCACTACCCCACACTTTCTTTTTAACAATACTTATGTGTGCGGACTACGCCTAATTCACAACCGATACTTAGTTTGTTTTTCGCAACCAAGTAAAATGCATTAATCCTTTATATCAATGAATCCCATACTCATTCATTATCACAGCAATCATAAAACATCAATTGCAAGATATAAAGGGGAGGGGCAACTCCCGAACAATCTGCCCAACAATATATTATATATCAGTTTTTCAAGAGTACAATGAGCTAGTGTGCTTGGCAAACTCCAAGCCAACACTTAGCCAATTTTACAACACAAGGAAACCTGCCTTTACATAGAGAATCCGCACCTTTATGCCATGAGCGGGTGCCCACACACGGGTCACCAAGATGCTCGTACAACCCTGCATAATTCTGCACTTCAATCTGTTCATACGACCTTCATACATCAACCATAGTCCAAGAGCTAACTCTGCGCATTCATGCCTTTATGCGCATGAGTTATGCACACCTCCTGCACTATACCTCTTCCCTTATGCGTAGAACGAAGGAAGAACAAGTTCGAATGATTGATTGTTTGCTCCAACGTTTCACCATATATATATGGTGGCTATTGTGTGTGAGGTGTGGGCGAAGCCCCTTGGCCGACGCCCCAATCCTCCACACGAAAGCCCCTCCATGTGCCCGCATTACCGTCGGCTTCCATATGTGAAGTTGCTCCATAACCGGCGTATAAACTTCTAACGCTTCGCACATATCACTCGCACATGCCTTCGTTGTTCATCGTTCGATCGCTATCCACCTTAACGTCGCATTACAACTTGTGGAAATGTTGCAGGTTCGTGCAGCGCGCCCGCCGTTCGCGTCCACCCGTGCGCCCTCCATGTGCGCCTACCCACGCACCTGCGCCCTTCATCGTGCCATTGTGCACACGCCTGTGTGCCTACACCCTCCATCGTGTCGTCGTGCACGTGCCCGACGCCCGTCGCGCCCGAGTCGCCCGTGCCCTCATCGTGCACAGCTGCCCGAGGACCTTACATCTAACTCTGCGCATTCATGCCTTTATGCGCATGAGTTATGCGCACCTCCTGAACTATACCTCTTCCCTTATGCGTAGAATGAAGGAAGAACAAGTTCGAATGGTTGATGTATGAAGGTCGTATGAACAGGTTGAAGTGCAGAATTGGTGGACCGATGGTGGACCGAGACATACTCTTGATTACAGCTGAAGGAAGAACCATGATGGTACTGATGAATAGGAGGAGTTGCTTGGGGTATAGGCCAAGGATGAATTCTATGACATTGTATCCCAAAGATCCGAATGTAAAGCATGAGGATGCAGAGCAAAGAGGACTTGGGAGTATGACTCAAACAACGAAGGAAGGGAGGTTGATTGACTTCGTTTCTAGAGCTAGAAAGAATGAGGCAAGTGAGAAGGCAGTCTCACGAACCTTGAGACACTTGACAGAGACATCTTCTACTAATGATCTTCACAATGGGGTTGCAAAAGAAGGGAGTCCTAGTACTACTTCAGAGCCAGTGGTTGATGAGGATTATGAGGGTAGAGATCCTGCTGGCATAGTGGACTTTTGCAGGTATGCCATGGGCATATATGACTTTCAGTTGACAAAGGACAAGCTCAATGAGCTTGGGTGTACATGTGAGGAAGTTGAGGCTGTGCATACATACTTGAAGACACAACATCAATCCGACACATGGGTGGATGAGAGTCAGGGAGGAAACTTCCTGGCCTTCCTCTCTCTATAGATGACCTTGGAGATAGGTTGGTGTGGAGGCCTTGATAGGGAGGAACCACATCAACTCTTCAAGGGCCTTGAAAGGAGGCTTCTTTATGACATATTACAGACTTGGGTGCAAATGGCCAGATGTTGGGATGAGGCATACATGAGTTGGACATCATGGACAACTAGTGTCATGGACATCAGGTTGGAGTTATGGGGCATGACAGTTTGATGCAGGGACATTATGTGGGAGCATGAGTAGGTGTGTCATTCATGGACATTCTATGGGAGTATTCCGAAGCAGAGGATGTTGTGCAGATGCTGTTATGACTTGTATGAGCTAGTGGAGAGGTTGTACACTCTTGTGCAACTAAACCATGGCTTGATCATGTTGCAGATGGATGAAGACTACTTCATGGACCTGAGCATGGGAGATTCTTGAATGAGTCCGAGATGTAGCAAGAAGTCAAGGGAAATATTGATGGTGACATAAGGATGTGCATTCCTATGGTTTGGGCTTATATTTGGACTAGCTACCCAACTAGTTCGAGGCATGGGGGGATCCAATGTGCAGAGGTATGTCAAAGTCAGGCTGAACCGAGAGGAGGAGACTACATGGAGGTACTTACGAGGAGAGATAGATGGGGGGGAAGTGTTTTTTTGAAGCACTTGACTTGATGATGAAGTGCTCTCTTGAAACACTTGACTTGACACTTGATGGAGAAGTGTTCTCTTTGAGCACTTGGCAGTTTGATGAGATGTTGACACATGATGGTGGTGTGTTAGCACTTGTTGACATATCATGGGCAGTTTACACATGATGGAGTTGATGACATGATGGAGGACATATTGTTGCAGTGGACATGTAGCTTGGTGTTGGAAGGATCAGCCTTCCATGGTGAGAGCAGCATGGAGACATTGTGGCAGGTGGTCGATGATCATCGGCATCGATGACATACCTTGGTATGGAGTATCTTGGTGGCAGTTAGTCACTTGGATGAAGCATGGTGGAGATGGAGGCCTACATACGTTGCAAGGATGTTTGCCATATGTGAGGGGAGTTAACATCATGGTTTGATACTTGGAGTTGGGATGTTGTCGAGGACGACAACGACTTCTGGTGGAGCCGGATGTAAGGTCCTCGGGCAGCCGTGCACGATGAGGGCGCGTGGGACTCGGGTGCGACGGGCGCCGGGAACATGCATGACGACACGACGGAGGGCGCGCGCACACGGGCGCGTGCACGACGACACGATGGAGGGCGCGGGCGCGTGAGTAGGCGCAGACGGAGGGTGCGCGGGTGGACGCGAACGACGGGCATGCTGCACGAACCTGCAACATTTCCACGAGCTGTAATGCGATGTTAAGGTGGAAAGCGACCAAACGATGAACAACGAAGGCAAGTGCGAACGATATGTGCGAAGCGTTGGAAGTTTATATGCCGGTTATGGAGTGAATTCACATATGGAAGCCGACGGTAATGCGGGCGCATGGAGGGGCTTTCGTGTGGAGGATTGGGGCGTCGGCCAAGGGGCTTCGCCCACCCTTCACACACGATAGCCACCATATATATATGGTGAAACGTTGGAGCAAACAATCAACCATTCGAAATTGTTCTTCCTTCGTTCTACGCATAAGGGAAGAGGCATAGCGCAGGAGGTGCGCATAACTCATGCGCATAAAGGCATGAATGCGCAAAGTTAGCTCTTGGAATATGGGTGATGTATGAAGGTCGTATGAACAGGTTGAAGTGCAGAATTGTGTAGGGTTGTACGAGTGTCTTGGTGACCCATGTGTGGGCACCCGCTCATGGTATAAAGGTGCAGATTCTCTATGTAAAGGTAGGTTGCCTTGTGTTGTAAAATTGGATAAGTGTTGGCTTGGAGTTTTCCAAGCACACTAGCTCATTGTACTCTTGAAAAACTAATATATAATATATTGTTGGGCAGACTGTTCGGGAGTTGCCCCTCCCCTTTATATCTTGCAATTGTTGTTTTATAATTGCTGTGATAATGAATGAGTATGGGCTTCATTGATATAAAGGTTTAATGCATTTTACTTGGTTGCGAAAAACAAACTAAGTATCGGTTGTGAATTAGGCGTAATCCGCCATTATCATTCGAAAATACATCTTTTATATACAAAGCTCTCCGACTATTTGCATTCCATGCATGTATTCAAAGTGAAGGGTTTCCTATTTGTATTCCAATTTTGTTCATAGTCTACCTCTTCATTTCCACTTTTGAAGCTCAATTCAAGATAAATACACATAGAACTATTTTAAAAACTGAGGAATCATAGTCCAACATCAATGATTGCATAAGACAAAGCTAGAGAGTTTCTCCATTTTGCCTAAAAGTAAAATAGTGAGAATAAATGTTAAAAGAACCAAACATTTTTTTTTTAATTGGAGCACTTGTATTTCATAAGAAAAACAAGTTTATAGATCTTTCCTTATAGGTCCCATCCAACAATGCATATCAAAAAACTGAAATATTCTAGAATCCTAAGTATAACAAAGCCAGAGAACAAAATGACTAATCTAGTTCATCAAAGCATAATAATATTGGACATTTACACAATATATAGGTACAAAACAATATGAAGCCAAGACCACAAATGGATTTCTACTCTAACAATAAAGCTTTGAACCATAGAGGTAAGAGGCGACCAATTTCATCAAAAGCAAGAAGATTCCCAGACAAGACCCAGTGTCATCAAACTAAATCAAAGAATGCCACCAAAAGAATATAAGATCACTCTCTACAACTCTCCAAGAATTTATTGCATCAAAAGAAAGCATAATTCCAGACCAGGCCTAGTGTTATCCAATGGAATAAAATAACGCCTCTAAGAGTATATATCTTCACACTCTAGGATTAGAATCAAAGGAGCAACAAGAAAAAAGTTCTTCATAATGAGTAAACCAAGCAAGAAGTTTCCATTATACACACGAATTCGTATATAAGGCCAACCACTGAACATATCCCCACCTTCCAAATTCAAAGTCCATAAAAAAAAGGAATAGATAGACATCCATAAAAACGCAGAGTCACCCATAAAGAGACTAAGCCATATATAATACTAGCTAATCCAGAACCTTGTCAAAAAAATAAATAACATAGAGCTATAAAAATTCATGTAGATTCACAAGCTAATGCAATTTGTTAAAGCAAGAGATAATAATCTATTTCTATTCTTTATAGAGGAAGCCCATAAACATCAAGCAAACAATAATCAATAGAGGAAGAGAATCAATGGCACATAACATAATAAATATCCGGGGAAAGCCACAGTTCAAAACCCCACTATCTGTTTTGTATTAATCCGGAAAATCAAGATGAAATTACAATGCTTGTTCTCTCTAGAAAAATCCCAGCACTCAACAAATTCAATTTCCAACTCATAAGAAAGCTCAAGACCAAATCTTAGCCTCTTCACAAGCTCTCCAAGTATCTATTCCAATGTGTCCTTGGTCAAATAATTTGGATAAATACAATATGCTCTGCTCGACCTTGAGCTTAACTTGCACAAGTATTTCATATCCTCCACGTGATGACTTCTTTTGGCCAGTACTTAGAAAAATTTTCAAGCCTCGAAGGTTCTAATTATTTGCACTAATCCTGAGAGAAGTAGCCTGTATTTAAACGGAAATTCCTCATCCATAACTGCGTAATCCAGAATTAGGTCCTTCTCTGATTACATGCACCATCTGTACAACTCAGAAAATTATACAACAAATAGTACAATGTCCCTGCACTCTAGTCTCAACTGGGTCTTTCTCAGAATCGACATGCATGAGTTTCTGATGAGGGAATATTCAGTTAATTGGAGTAGCAATAGTTGAGTGCACTAATGCATCAACTGACTGCTAACTCACTATTAGTTCCTTAGATAGTTTGGAACTAATTTAACTAGACTTAACTCAGTAAACTAAGTTAACTAATAACCATTCATACTTAACTCATCTTGGACCCCTATAATATAGGGACATATACATGACTTCAGATAGACATCCAACTCGAAATTCCTAAGTCAACTAAGTCAACTCACTCTAGTTAACTATTACATGTTTCTATGAGAATAGAATTCGATTTTAATTCTCAGTTTAATTCAAGGACAAATTAAACTGGAATTTCCAGACTCTATTTTTATCATTTCTTATTGTTATTTTCAACACTCCCTCTCAACAAAAAAGGAATTCAACTCGATCTTGATCCTGAACCTTTGGAATGTTCTGCATGCAACACTTCTCTTTAGTGTTGTTGCTCCAGCAACTCTAGAAACATAAAACATCCAATATGAATCAGAATGATGCCTCTGTCATCAAAGTTTCTAACTTCTATTGCCTTTGTCGAATGAAAACTTTGCGCTTCTATTAACTCTGCCTTTCTGCACTGTTGTCAACCCTTCTCTACACTTCTTTTGTATCTGACTGCTCTCGCCTTTGTCACTTTGATCTATGATTGCATCAATGCCACTCATTCCTCCCACTACTATGTACTTTGGACTCCCATAGCAAGGTACGATCCATGAAATAAACCACTCAATGGACCTTGCCCAATTTCATCCCTCGTGGGACTATCACTTCAAATCGCCCCACCTCACACCTAGAGGTATGGATGCATGTGATCCCTCTACCCACTTGGCTCGAAATTTCCCCCTACTGGAGGTCTCTGCATGACTGGATGCCTCCACTCGGTCTCCCTCGACTTCTCCAATTGTGATTGCTCCATAATTGTCTGAGACTACTTATTCTCTACTTGAGTGGATCTCTCCACTCAGTCTCCTCTCATCTTCTCTAGTTTTGGTTGCTCAACAACTTCATGAAGTTTCTTCTGAGGCTTCTTCTAGGGCTGCATGTTGAGAGGTAATTTACTCTTCCTCTCAACCACCAAGTCTCTAACCTTTGTCTTGTTCCTCAGGGTTTTTCATGCATCTTGTACCTCAAGTGCATATAGGTTCTTGGCTATCACACCCATCTTTTTCATCTTTCTCGCTGTCACGAAATTTTCTGGAAAAAGAGCTGATTTTAAATCAGTGATATCTCCCTCATCTGAACTCTGATTCGACCGATTTGTTTTTTGAATTTGGGTATTTTTTGGCAAAGAATCCAAATCTGCTATTTGCTTTTGAAAATTTTGCACAAAAATATTCAAATCTACTCCGCAAACTCGCGGCCCAAAACTCAAAAAATTTGAAATCTCCTCTAGTATATTGTTCTCAGCTCCGATACCATGTAAATCTTGTACATTCACAAGACAATGCAATTTTCTAAAGAAAGAAACAAGAATCTACTTCTACTCTTTAGAGAGGAATGTGGAATTTCCTGTAGATTCACAAGCTCATGTAATCTACTAAAACAAGAGACAAGAATCTACATCTACTTTCAACCAGCGGAAGCCAATAGATCAATGAAAACAATAATCAACAAGAGAAAGAACATCAAGGGAAAGACACAACTCAAAACCCCTCTATCTTTATTATATTAATAAGGAATCCAAGATGATAATATAATGCTTGTTCTTATTAGAACAATCCAAACACTCAGTAAAATCAATCTCCAGCTCACAAGCAAGCTCAAGCCAAATTCAGGATTCTTCTCTGCTCTCCAAGCCTCCTATTTCCTTACACCCTTGGTCAAATAATTTGGATAAATATAATATGCTCTTCTCAACCTTGAGCTTAGCTTGCATAAGTATTTCCTATCCTCTGCCTAATGACTTCCTTTGGCCAATACTTAGCCAAATTTCCAAGCCTCTAAGCTTCTGATTCTTTGCACTATTCCCAAGAGAATTAGCCCATATTTAAAGGGAAATTCCTCATCCATAACTCCACAATCCAAAATTAGGTCCTTCTCTGATTGCATGCACCATCTGTACAACTCAGAAAATTATACAACAAATATTACATTGTCCTTGCACTCTAGTCTCAACTAGGTCTTTCTCATAATCGACATGCATGAGTTTATGATGAGGGAATCTTTGGTTAACTGGAGTAGCACTAGTTAAGTGCACTATTGCATCAACTGACTTTTAACTCACTATTAGTTCCTCAAACAATTTGGAACTAATTTAACTGGACTTAGATCAGTAAATTGAGTTAACTAATTACCACTCATACTTAACTCATCCTGGACCCCTATAATATAGGGAGAACATATACATGACTTCAGAACGACTTCCAACACGAAATTCCTAAGTTAACTAAGTCAACTCACTCTAGTTAACTATTACAAGTTGTTATGAGAATAGAATTTTATTTTAATTCTTAGTTTAATTCAAGGACAAATTAAATTGGAATTTCTGGATTCTATTTTTATCATTTTTTGTTTCTATTTTCAACAAGAACCATATCCCCTCCATCCAAATTTCAGTACCAAGAGAAACACCAGCAAATAGAGTGCCATCCATAAAACATAAAGCTATCCATAAAACATAAAGCCGACCATAAGAACATAGGGCCATAAATAATGCCAATTAATCCACAGTCAAATTAAAATCGTAACAAAGAAACAACTATCCACATAATAAACCAACATTTATGCATGATCCAAAAGAACATGAGGAACCTAGCCAAAAATCCATACCTTACTAGTCACTTTGGAGATCAACAAAAATTTATTGCAAAAAAACATGATTGTTTGCCATCTCTAGTCATGGTCGGAAGAGGAGATTGTAGCTGACACCTTACCACTAGAATCCATAGGATCTATGAGGTCACTAGAGGTAGAGTCACTCACAAGAAAGCCCTCTACATGTGCCAAACAAGAATTTATATTTTCTATATAAAACCTTTGATTTCGGAGCACACACTTAATGTCCTCCAGTGAAGAGAAAAGATTGCAATTTTTCCACATGCTTGTCTTTCAAGACTAACCACAACAAGATTTAAATTTATTGATCTAAAGCGAGATAATTCATAAAATGTACCTTCCTAGTTGATTTTCTATGATCAAGAATTCGTTTTGCATCTTCACCAATCAATTTAGAATTTGAATGATATGGGAAATCTCCTCTGTCTCACCTTCCAATACTTGAATTTCTTTTCTCGCCTATGGAGGAGCTACATGAAAGAGAGTATCCAATGAATTTGATGCAGAAGGATGAAACCTTTGTTTCCCAAAAGCAGAATTACATCCTCCACCCTGTCTGCTACTCATTCTCTATTTTGGAGGCATCACCGCTGCAAATAAGAAACACTTGCGATAACTACTAAAATACATATGTCCTATAAAAGAATAACAATTAGGATGATACACAACACCCATAAAATTATACTTAAAAACATCTATATCATCACCCAATTTCCAAACTAATGGTTCAAAATGCACCAAGTTATCAAACTCCCTGTAGCCGAGAACCATGACCTAAAAGGTTCTACAAATTAACTAGAAAAAATAAATACTTTCCTGCACTGACACCACACAAAAATACAGAAAGAAAGTGTTGTTAGTGTAGTTCCATTAGTTAGCAAAAGAAACAACAAAACTCGATAGAAACTCAATAGGAAAACTTTCTTCTACAACAAACAATAGACGTTTTACAATTCAAGACCTGAAATCAGTTAGTTTTCAAAGATGCCCAACAACACTTAAACACCTCCATGGACTGGAGAATTAACCTCAATAGAACAAATATACATAAATGATGAGTGGGCCAACTAAACCAATGATGTAAGACCATAAACTGGAATATTATATAATAAACAAGAAAGAGTTTTCTCAGTAGCATAGTAATAGGATTAAGGCCACACTCTTGAAAGAATATACCAACACTAATAAAAAACAATGTAAACTTTGAAACGGGAACTATAAACTCAAAACAGGAACTCTGGCCAAAAACCCCAAAAAAACATCAAAAACAGTGTTGAAAACAAAAAATGTGTATATTGGAACAATGGTTTTTTTTAGGGTCAATTTTGAACATGTTTTAAAAATGGCAGTGAAAACGAAATTTTCGTGCAAAAAACTGCTTGAAAACAAAAAAGTGATGATACTGGAATGATGTTTTTTTTAGGGTCAATTTTCAACATTTTTAAAAAATGTTAGTAAAAACGAATTTTTATGTGCCAAACAAAGTTGTTTATGAGGAAAAAAACACAGTAATGTTTTTGGTAGAATAACATTTTTCTTTCCTAAGTATAACTTCAACATGTTCTCAACCATAACATGCTAGATACAAAAGAAATTGAAATTTTTTCAACCATAAAATTAGAAAACCATGACATTAGGAACAAATTACATCACTAAATGAATTCAACAATCATTATTTGTATATTGAATGAAACATACATTATATCTCTAATTTAATGTTGCATGTAGATATTCTAAACAATAAAAATTATCATAATTAAGACATATAATCCAACAAGATAAAAATGACTCATAACTTCTCATTTAACACCATATGGAAATCAAAATTTTTATTTCAAGATACGATGCAAACATCAGTTATATAAACTGTCTTAAACAATTATTCAAAATCACTCATATTTTCTTGCACACCATCAAAATTCACATCTTCTGATGAATGACTAGATGTTGTTGAAGATGTTCCATATTCTTCTCTTTCGTCAACTAATGCCCCATCTGAATCCACATGCATGCCCTCCATTTCAGGTTTCAAAATTCTTCTAGATCTACGACTGGTTTCAGTAGACTCCCATCTCAACATTGTTCCTTCTGGTAACAACCTTTTCAGAATCTCTATCGTCTTGAAGTGAAGAGTTCCTCTCTTTGTTAAATTGAAGTCATAAACAAGTATGTCAACATCTTCCAATTTTAATATGTCTGTGCGACGACGATTTATATTTGTACCCTTTCTTTTTCTCTTTCCGCCATTTTTTTTGTCAACTACCATCTCTAGCTTATACACACCATTGAATGTGTGTGTATTTGTGGCATACCAATGTACTTCAACACCTCTAACATCCTCGTTTTTTGTAAAGACCTTTATAACTTTAGCAACCCATAATGGATAGCCATTGGGATCTCCATCTTCTCGCACTGCGATCATGCAACCCTCCTCAATATCCTGTACTGAACCCCTGTAAAGGTCTTCCATGGCTTTACATTGTGCATGAAATCTTCTAGAACCAATATACATCTCTCTTTCCTCTGCCTGTGAAGAATTAATAATACCTTGAGATTGTTGTTGTTCAACAATGTTTATTTCCTCATGTTCATTTGACATATTTTGTGGCCAAATAAATGGATTTTTCAAAGGTATATCTTCATTTGATGTTGCTGAAATGATATCACTTTAATTATTGAAAAATGACTCCCACCAAACTGAATCAACAATGTCAAAGTACTCATATGTATATCTAATACATTTTTTAATTTCTTCTAGGCAATAAGAATAATTTATATCTCTATTTTGTCTGCGTGTAATATGAACTTCACCAATTGATTGTAATAACAATATTTTTGATGCAAATATTGGACGATCTGGAATGTACTTCAAAAGTTGCAAACGTGATGATGGCGCCCATTTTGCAGTAGTTGAATACTTCTTGCCCCATATTAGCATTTTCCCATCAATTTTTTTGATACGAAATTGATGTTGGAAGCTAATGGCATTAAGTTGTTCAATGCATTTACCCTCACCATATGATCCCAGAATAAACCTTCGCATGCCAACAGTTGCTTCCAACACATCAAAAATAGGCTTTGGCATGTATGATTTCTTAATACATTCAATTAATGATGGAAAGCTCCCAACTTCCTTCCTCCTCAATGTGACTAAAAAACGACTGAACATTTGAACAATATGGTCATGAGTGTGCCCAACAAGAAGGAAACCAACCTTTACCTTCTGAAAAATTCTTAATTCAACAAGCATGTTTAGATATCCAAAAAAAACCTGATTTTTGTTTTAATGGAAAGTGTTTTCCAATTGTAGATACAAAACTTCAGGAAGATTACCAGACCAATGAGAAAGCACATCATGAATTATGGTTATGGTCAGATTTGCATTCTTATGAATATTTGGAGTCGTGAAGTACACCCTTGGTAAAATTTTCTCATTGAAGACCATACAACCGACCAAGTGATACTGAATAAAATTTTCCTCCTATAAATTTTTGGGTGTGCAAACAAAATGTGGTAAAAGTGTTTTCTTCTGGTCCATACCATCAATTATGAAACCCAAATATTTATCGAATTATCATAACACTTCTTTCGATGCTTGTACAACTTTTTCCTTTCATTTGTTTGTTGTTTGAGATGCTCCTAAAGTTCTTTGACAATTGAATCTACACAACATACAATAAAGCCATTAAGAAATATGTTTTCATAGTTGATGACTATACAATTTTAAAAGTTAAAGTTATGAATGCTTACCACTTTCTGACCCTTCACACTTGTCCCTTTTTTATTTAAAAGAAGCACATGTACTACAGATCCCCATCCTTGTCTTCTTAGGAATATGGACATTATTGAATTCTTTCTTCCATACCTTCACAAAATATTGATATGTAATAAACTGGCCATGTCCCTCAGCACCTTCTACATATTCTTTGTATAAGTTGTAGATTTCTCGTCTTGAAAAATTATCTGGAATATGTATTATCTCTCTATTTGGCATACACTCTCCATGCTTTGAAAAGAAATCTTTCATCCATGGCATTGCAGTATCTGAAAATGGACCAAACTGTCTTTTATGACATACTTCTAAATAAAAGGTGGGATCCTTTTCCAAATTTTCTTGAATTATCAAGAGACGAAAATTCCCAATCGAATGAAAGATTTTGAAAGCCTTTCTATAGATAAATAATTCCTAATATGATAATCATAACCTGACAATGTAGATTGCATGCACCCAACAAAATATGAATTTTTCATGCTTTTATTCATTGACAAATATCTCTTCTTTCTCTCTAATGCAGATTTGAAATCCATATGTTCCAAGCAATATTTTTGGCAAAATTCACTTGAAATGAGAGTGCTGATAGAACTTCTTCTCGTCAGATATTCTGCTCTACTCCTTGTATAACTAGAACATCTTGCATTGATATGAAAAGGTATGCTCCTACTCCTCGATACAATATTCCTTGGCAACATCTCCATCATCGGAGCATCATTTGTATAAGGATTATCATCATCATTAAGAGGAATATTACCCACACTATGATCAGCTGTGCCTTTCAAACACTGAATTGGAGGATATTCTTCGTCTTCCCCTTCTTCATTGCTACTGTCATAGTCCTTAGAATTCGGACTGAATGGAAAATTTGACTCGATGTTTAATGGATATTCTTCCTCATGTGCATTGTCAATGCTGCTCTCATAGTCCATAGAATTATGACTACGTCGATAATGTTACTATTTACTTACTGAAAATGATACATCTTGTCCTTTGTCACTACTACCTTTATACTCATTAGAATTAGGACTAAGTGCACCATCATGTCCTTGATCACTACTGCTCTCGTAGTCGTTAGAATTAGGACAAAGAGAACACTATGACACTCCATTCTTTTGAAATTCATCATCATGCTCTTCATCATTGCTTCTCTCATAGTCCTTAGAATTAGGACTAAGAGGACATTGTGACACTCCATTCTTTTAAATTCATCATCATGCTCTTCATCACTATTGCTCTCATAGTCCTTAGAATTAGGACTAAGTGGACACTGTGACACTCCATTCTTTTGAAATTCATCATGCTGCTCTTCATCACTATTGCTCTCATAGTCCTTAGAATTAAGACTAAGTGGAAACCGTGACACTCCATACTTTTGAAATTCATCATCATGCTCTTCATCACTACTGCTCTCATAGTCCTTAGAATTAGGACTAAGTGGACACTTTGACACTCTATTCTTTTGAAATTCGTTATCACACTCTTCATCACTACTACTCTCATAGTCCTTAGAATTAGGACTAAGTGGACACCGTGACACTCCATTCTTTTGAAATTCGTCATCATGCTCTTCATCACTGTTGCTCTCATATTCCTTATAATTAGGACTAAGTGGACACCGTGACACTCCATTATTTTGAACTTCACCATCATGCTCTTCATCACTGTTGCTCTCACAGTCCTTAGAATTAGGACTAAGTGGACACTGTGACACTCCATTCTTTTGAAATTTGTCATCATGCTCTTCATCACTACTGCTTTCATAGTCCTTAGAATTAGGACTAAGTGGAATCTGTGACTCTTTATTTATTTGAAATTCTCCATCCCCTCTTTCATCAGTGCTGCTCCCATAGCCCTTAGGATCAGGACTAAGTGGAAGAATTGACTTTCTATTCATAGTGGAAGAATTCCCGCTATATTCATCAATATGAATAGAGTTGTTACGCGATGAAGATGTTGATGTTGTACAAATTGAAACTTCACTATCAGGAAAATCCATCCTTTTCAAATAGAAGATGTTGAATGATACAAATGGAGAGTCTTCTAAAGATATTATATAGCTTAGAGAATGAAATTTTCCCTCCAAAAGTTTCGTGAGAATATTTCCCTCCAAAAAGTTTGTTAGATTTATTTCCCTTCATTATTTTATTTTACAATTTATTGAAAAATGTAAACTAAATTTTTTTTATGAGATTTTTTTACTGATTTATGTGTTTCTTATTTTCAGGAAAATGGCATCAAAGAAGATTTTTGATGCCATTTAACTTCATGAAGCAAAGAGTTACATCATGAAGCAAGATTTACGTCTACCGACAAGATTAAAAGGAAATTCCCTAACTACAAAAGCAGAAAATGATAATATATGAGTCTCTGCCACAATAAGCAGGAAGGTGTTCAACATCTTTATGAAAGACTTAGAATTTTTTGTTTACAAGCAAGGCCAATTCCTGCTCAAAAAGCCTCAATTCCCCTAACATATATGGGAGGAAGGTTTATCATGGAAAGAAGTCATACACCTGGATTTCTACAAAGCCATTAGCCACCAACTAAATTGTGTGCCATAAAACATTACAGATGTTTGTAATTATCTGAGTGTCCCTAAGGAGAGGGTCTTTCCAAGGAAGCAAGACTGAGAAAACAATTAGATTCAACCTGAAATCATGCTAAAAAAGTCTTGGTCGACATGAATCTCCACTAGACATGCTCAGCTGGAGATGCACCTCTACTGCAAAACTTGCATGCAATATTTGTAACGCCAACATTATGAAACAAATTATTTATTTATCATTTTAAGTTTGTTATTCTTTTGGCAATGAAATATATTATACAACACAATAATTGTTCACAATCTGAACCTTTAAACTTCTGATTGCAATGGATATCATAAAAACTATGAATCGGATAAGGTGTCTGTATACTAAATTACTTACCGCTACAACTTGAAATTCATCAAAATGGGTTGTTATCGTTTCCCATTGGCAGGTAACCACTGGCAATGAAAGGATATTTACCCTTAGTATTATTTTTTACCTCAATCTTCCGAATCTCCAAGTATAAATGGTGACCAATAATGGAGTCATCCTTGTACCTTAAAATCAATCCAACATATAAGTATTAGAATCAATTTATCATAGCTTCCTAAACAAATCAGATAAAGAATACAACATGATGAACACATCAATTATAACAACAGTAAATACTCGACAAAAAAAAAGACTTGGAATGAACCAAAAATAAGCAAAAAGACAGGTTTAGCACAATAAGCCCTAGAGTTGTGGCTGTTTAATACCACTTGTGATGATACTACCTATGGTCCCACTCAACAAAGCAGACACCCACATAATTTAAAATTTTGTTTCTTTTGTGCAATCTATTTCTAGAATCTCCAGCTTATAACAATTAAGACTTTGGGTATAAGTTCTAAAATTGTAACAAATGAACTTATAATAAGGCTAAGATGGCCTTCAAATCATGAGAATCTCAACAGTCTATAAATAAGAATGAAGCATCAAAGACTGCATAATATCTGTAGCTTTACCAGTAGGAAGTTCCATGTGAATCCCTCCTGATCCGCTCATTACGAAATGCTGAGATTTGAAATCCATGCTTAAGAGAACCATAGATATGGGGTTGAATGTCCTCTTGTTGTCATGTATGAAAGGCCAAAAGATAATGGTCACATTAATTAGTTGTTCTCAGAAATATTAAATGTAAGAAGAATATGCGACTAAAGAGAATTTTAAAAACATGGATATAGATGTAATGGTTTGCAAGTATTGGCAACCCCAAATAGGCACCCAATGAATTTTTTGACTACCAAAACAGAGATCTTGTTATCTATGAACTATTTTGGAAGCACTACAATAGAAATGAGATGTTGATCATGAGGCAACCAGGAACAATTTTACTTACAAAAAATGTAATTTTATTAAAAAATATATATTATCACCAAAAGTACACTAAAGGTAAAAACCAACAAATTCATCCCTTTCTTTAAACTTGGTCACAATGTATGAAGAATGGAATCATTGCATTTTGATGATACTGCTATCACTCATATTTTCCTAGAAGTTGTAAGAAGGGAAAAGGGGTCCGAGGTAACCACAAACCAACTTTTAGATACAGAATCTAGCCAATCTGTATCCAGAGAGGACTCTCTCTTTAAGATTTAGCTTTGTTTTGGAATATATTAGGCTAGTTATGAAAGCTTTGGGATTTTTGTTGAGTTTGGTGAAATTCAATGCAGAGGGGCAGAATTGAGTAGTTCAGGCCATTGGGCTAATGGAGTCAAAAGAAATGGCTCAACTGGATTTGGTTTCTCAGCGAAGGATGGCTTCACAGGGCAAGATAACTAAAACAGGGATCAAATGGTAACTTGATAGGATGGGATGGGCTTAAAATGTATGAAGGGTAATTAAGAATCCTTCAACATGTTTTTTAGAAAAAAGAACTTGAATGATCACTAGTAAAGAGCAACTAAGAATTCTTTAATAAATTATCAAAATGATTAAACTAGGAAACAAGAGAAATTAAGAATTTACTGTTTATGCTAATTTAGAAGAAAACATTGAGAATATAAACAATTAAAAATAGATTGCATTGAAGCACTTTTTGAGTTAATCTTTTTCATTTAAGTATTTAGATATGAAACATAATTGAGATATTTAAACAAGAGAACAATAACGCATGAGTTATAAATACTTATTTGTCCAATGTATTGCTCATGAATCCTGTGAAAAGTCCTTTGTATTAATTCTTCATCCATCCTACCATGAAAGATTTGTCCAACATCACTTTATTCCAAAATAATCAGTTTTACAATAATGTCTAAGAATCCACCCTCAATACTCCGAATGGTGGTGTATTTATACAAAAAACTTTACAATAAAATATCTCATAACAAAGTGAGATATAATCTGAGATGACTAATCATATTTTACAAGAAAATAGGGCCAGATGACTTCGTAGATGATAGATAAAGGAATCGAATGGTTTGTTGTCCTTATTCTTGAGAGTGTGCTGGAGTTAGGCCCTATGATTTGGCCTCTTGTTGTCCTTGGTGAAATTCTGTGCTGGCTGTTCTGTTTTTATCTTCCTACTGATACACTTTACCTGCATATGATACTCTTTACTTGTTTGATCTCTGTTCATCCTCTTTACCCTCATTGACTATAGTAAAAATCAAAATTTACCTTTTACCAAAGATAAATTATAAAATTTTAAGCATTTCTTCCCACCATTTTGGTTGTGGTATTCTGGTTTTTTGAAGCTTTTTGATGGTTTTATCTGTTTCTGTGTACCTGAAGAATGTAGGCTGAATTGGGAACACGTGCTTTAGTTCATGCTCGACATAGAACAGGTTATCTAGGCTGTCATAGAAAACTCGGCCTGTAGGGAGTGCTTTTATTCCTGATACACTTGTTGATAAACTTGCTTGATTCTCTGCATATTGATTCAATTTATCCACATAGTCTATATGCGTCATTAATTTGTTATTAATCATTAAATGACTAGGTAGCCCTTTACACTACAAAATGAAATTTTTTTCCATAAAAGCATTAATCTTTGCCTACATGTCATGGCATCTTCTTTCTAAATTTTGCATCAAAGTTCTTTTGGTTAATACCCTTTTGATTTCTAAAATGGTCCTTGTTGTATCTTCAATGCCAAGTTCTTCAAGCTGGTGCTTATTCTTGATATTCAAAAAATTTATGAGCTTGTTGGCTTCCTTAGGCATTCTTCCTAATTCTATTCTTGTCCTTTGGATTTCTTCTTGGGCTGCCTTTACTAGATCAATCTACTCAAAAAATATTTGGATGGATGGCCAAACATCATTTATTGATTGAGTGATGTTGGCCCAAAGAATTTTCTTAATTTCTGCCAGAGGCTTGTCAAAAGTAAGATAATTTTCTAATGATTTCACTTTATTTTCTAATCATTTATCTCTCTTGACTTTTCTGCAACATTTATCTTTGAGAGATCATACCTTTGCTCTAAGTTGGCATACTACTCTTTACTTTATTTATCTCTGAAACTTGTAGTTTCATGTCCTCCATCGACTTTATTTGTTCCTCTATGGTCAAATTGGCAGTGTTGTCCTGTGCTAGTCCTGTTGTTGCTATACCTGTGAGAACCTCTGCTGTGGCTGCTAGGATGTTTGGTGCTAGTGTTGTCCTAAGTGCAGAAGGGACTGCTGTTGAGACTACTGGTATCACATTGGGAGGCTGAGAGGTCGACTATCCCAGCTTGTCCTTCAATGCCTTTTCTAGTTCTTTCTCAGTCTCATTCAATGATTCATTAAGTTTTAAGAGTAAATCCATCAGCTCTTCTTCAGATTTTTGCTTTATGATCTCAGCAGTCTGTGGATGCCTTGAAGGAGGTAGCTTTAGCTGCTTCCTCAAGGCAGCAATATCTTCATCTTTCTTTTTGATTAAGGCTTTTGTAGCCTTCACATCTTTAAGATCATATCCCAATCCAATAATTATTTCTTCTAAAGACTTTATTCTGTTATCCTTACCCTGGAAGGAGGCTTTCTCCAAGTGTATTTGGGCAGTTGTGTTATCCAAAGAATTTTGCAACCTTTGGGCCATCATTGCCTTACCAGTCAGGGTTGAATAAATCGTTTCTCTAGTTTATTTATGCAATTCAATCTGATCCAAAGGATGAATATCCTTTGCCATGACCTCAAAATTGGTTCTGAGATAGTCTGTTGTTGATTGAGGCTATTGTACTTTAGGCTTGAAATAACTCATTATCATTTTACCTTCTTTGATGTCATAAGCTGACATCAGTCTGTTTTGATTTATGGGAGCCATTTTCAAATATTGATTGTAAACCTGAAGCCTTAATAGATCATTTCTGGATTTTATTTCTATAAATGTCTTCTTGATATTTGGAGTTTCCTTTCCTGGTGGTCTGAAAGATTATACATCCGCACTTTGTTATCTCTCTAGCTCCTATCTCTATGAGCTAGTGGATGTTCCTCCCAATGGAAAAGTTCATTGGCAATCTACTTCTTATTTCCTCTGATTATTAGTAGTATCTTCAAAGAATTCCTCTGAAAGGGGATTTAGTCTTTGCCTTTTTGTTCTAGGTTGTCCTAAAGGTCCACTGGTAGGGGTAGCTACTACCCTGTATCTATTTTTATTCCTTTCCTCATTCAGAGGAGTCTCCAAGATTGGAGGTTCTCCCACATTGCTTTGAGTTGGAGGAGTTGGGATTTGGGACTGTTCCTTGGAAGTTTTAGGTTTTTTTGACGTTGTAGATTGCTCTGTGACTTGAATTATGGTTTCTAATTCTTTGCCTTTGGATGACCCTGTGGCTGGTGCGCTGGTTTCCTGTGAAGGTTGCTGAGAGGTTCCAGTAGTAGATGCACCAATTCCTGATCTTTGTACCTGACTAAAAGAATCCGGGTCAAGTGTTTTCTCAAGATATCTCATAACATTCTCAATATTGACCTGTTCACTGTCATGTTCTACTAGGGTTCCTTCCCTCCATTCATCCATATTTACAAACTACTCAATTTCTGGGATCCTACGGTGAATGTATGGTGACAATCTATTCTTCGGTTTTCTATCACATATAAAGCTGTTAGGGTCATATGGTATCTACCCAAAACTCTTTTGTAACTTAAGATGATCTTCTAAAATTATTTCTGCTTCTCTCCATGCCTCCGTAGTATTATAGACAAAAGAGCCTAACTGATTCTTGATTCTAAGCAGAGCTTTCTTCTTGGCATTATAAAAATGAACCAAGTCTGAATTTATCATTTGCCTAAAGTATTCCAATGCAAATAGTCTCATTGGAACATACTTTGACAGCTTAAAAGGGCATAGTTGACACCCATATATCCTGATTTCTGTCTGGTTCTTGTACAGATACCAATCATTTATTTTGTACCGCTTGGAGAGTTGTAAGATCTTCTTCATATCACCATTGATTCTAGGAGGGGAAAATCTTGCCAATAAAGTAGTTGCTGGATGGACAAATAGATCAATGAACTCATTGTAGGTGTAAGGGGTCTCAAGGGATTTATGGAAAATGGGACTCCAAAATATGACAGACCTGGGATTTCCTCTGGTGTCAAGCTTCTTGACAGGGAAAGGGAAGTTCTTTGACTGATAATACAACATAAGATGATAGATGAAAGTGGTGTATTGGAAGACTCCTTCATTGTCCAGTCTCAGGAATTGGTCATGAATTTTATTGGCAATATAGGAGTAATAGTCATATTTAATAGCAGGGATCTGTCCAGGGGTAAAGATTGACAATAACACTAGGGTTACCTCATCAACATATTCACTAGTGTAGAATCCCATTGCTAAAGATATCATATCCACTATAAGTTTGCCAATACCTATAAAAAGGGTCTATCCATAAGGAGGGGGCCTTTGGGTTGATGTTTCTCTAACATGAAGGTCTGACAGATGCGATTAAGTTCTGATTATGGTAATTCAGTGGATTTCTTAAGTAAATATCCCATAGAAAGTAGAGTGAGAGCTTGACCAGGGGAAAATTGCAACATTTCATTAATGGATGCAGCTGTTATGGGGAAGAGGACTATTTGACTTGGGGACATAAAAACTCTGCAGTTAGGGTCATAGTTTCATGGCATTGATGAATTAGATCAGGGAAAACATGGACTAAAAGGTGAAAATACCTGGGAAGGTTGGATTCCCACGGTCCCACGATGTCTGAGCCATTTAGGTAGTTGTCTCTGGCTTGGCAAAAGACCTTAAGGTGATTCTGGTCAGTGGCTAGGTCCTTTATTTGGAAATATTTATCTGCAAGAGGGAGAAAGTCTTAGTCCTTATGAGGGGCATTGATTCTTGTGACATTCAAAATAGGGGGGTTTCCATTTCTGGTTCTTGTGGATTTAGAAAGGAATTTGGGTTTACTGTGGAAAATGGGCAAAATAGCAGGTTAGGGGACCTATACGTTAAAATACAGACTGAATTTGTACTGAAATTGGCCTTTCTCTGTGGAATTTACAGTGTAAAACCAAAACTTGCAGGGTTACAACGGAAATTGGATAAATACCTATATTTGGGGAATGAACAGTGCAATGAAAGGGGTTGATGGTGGCTAATAGGTTTCGCACTGCGTCAGCTGCAAGTTTCTCAGCAAGGTGGCGATTAGAAAACTTAGATAGTTGACTTCAACATTCTTTGCATGGGAGCACAGGTTTGGAGTACGAAACAATGAAAACGACATTTTGTTTGTTTTATTAATGAAGTCAAGGTTGGCGGGGTTTTTTGTTCTACAAGCACATGACGTGCGTGGGAAATGATGTTTTGTCGTATATGGAGGGCAGTAAGCGATATGGTATCACACTGCTTTTGGGAACGAGCAGTAATTAGTCGAGAGCCAATGATTCCACTGGTTGCTTGACGCGTGGCGGAAGTACGATGTGAAAACTGATTGGTGATCGCGCATTAACGTGCGGTCACCAAAAGGTGTGCAATATGGATAATGACCGCTGGATGATGGAGGCGCGATCGGATGGTGGACGGGGGGCGCGATGCAGTGGAGTTTAACTACAGTGGGCCCGACATAATTAGGAATTAATTGATCATATCGGGGGTGTTGATATAACTGGTTGGGGGGTTCTTAATTAACTGTGAGGGTTAATTAATCCTGATTAATGCAGCAGGGGGATTAGGCTGTTAACTAGTTACAGGTTAACTAGTTAATCCTTTTAAAATGTATTTATGGTTTATAATTGACCAAAGGGACGAAATATATAAAATTTTAGGATTTATATATATATATTTAAATATTACGGGAAACGGTGAAATTGTGTGGGATTTATATAATACATACATTAATAGTTAATATGACATGAAATGTAAAAGTGCTAACTAAAAACTTTAGAATTGTGTATTTAACTTAGGCTTAAGTTAAAAAAAGGGGTTTTTATGTGATATTGTGAATTTTTCCTAAGTGAAATGGGATTTTACTTAGGAAAAGACTTATGAAGTTAAATGAATGGTTTATGGATGGTTCTAAGCACTTAGGTTTTTTAAATTTTTGGATCAAGGGTCTAGTCCCTCTAGAAGTCAGAGAAATGCTCTGAACCCCTCCAATTTAGCAACTACTTTAGTACTTAGGGGAAATTAGTGAATAATTAAGGAAAATGAGAAGGGGAGTTAATTATTGTGACTTTGCTTTGCCTGTGATGTCTTTAATGTAGTGTATGCATTGGCCTTGTGATGAAAAATGAAATATTAACACATTTAGAAACATTAATCATCACATATGATTCTGCCATCAATTACCTACCCTATCTACTTTAACCTAGCATTTTTTCTCCTTTATTAGGGTGCATTTAAACTGGCAAACCCTTTTCAACTTTCACTTTCTTTTACATAATGATATCTATCTAAATCTACACTTATTACATCCAAGGGCTTAGATTGAACTGTTGAGCTCCTTTTATTTACTCTACCTATCTACTTATCTGCCAAGATTACACTATTTGGTTAGATATTTACTCTCTATTTATACACCATGAAATTGAAAAATGAATTAGCCAAGTTTAAACAATTTGACTATTCATGAATTGTGGCATAAGTGACAAGCTGCACACAATTGTTTATTATAGAAAATGAACGAGTAGTGGCATTTAGACTTGCACATTTTCCTGGTATATTTTTGTTTGGGGTTTATTTTCTTTCATTTTTTGACCATCTTTTATTCTTTTTAGCCTTTGATTTTTCTTTTAGGGTATACCCTATTTACATTTTTAAAATTTTTAAAATTTTTGAAAATATGGAAAACCTTTGCAACAAGAAAAGGTATGAACATATTACATAACTAATCAAGTCAATCATGACATATGATACCTATTGGTATAGGGGCCTAATAGTGGCTCCACTTGGGGATGGATTTCCCTGGTGGAAATTCAAGAACAATAGATCAGATGGCCTCTGAATAACTTTGACTATATTCTGCAATCTTTCTTTCCTTGCTGCTTTATTATATGTATGACAATGATATTTCTGAAGCTTAAGGCCTTCTCTTCGGGCTTCAACTCCAAAAGTCACTGTCCAATCAAAACTGTGACATTACAAAGGATATAGTATGTAGATGTTTTTTTTTTTTTTGTAAATTAGGCTACTTCTATTATTATACAAAAAGGCTACAAAAAATTACAACGAGGCAGGCCTCAGATTTCACCATTCGGAGATGGATTTAGCACAGTGAGACACATAACCGGGATATCCAGACAGATACTTGTCACCGACCAAGACTGGAAGACCAACAAACTGCCAAAAACCTCAACCAACTGAGAGATAATCCTAGTGACCCAGACATTGTTTTCAGTTACAGACTTAAAAAACCATATCCCCAGACTGTTACATAGGACAAAATAGCCGCATACAGAGGCGCGCTTGAGAACCGTGTTTAACATGAAAAGAGCTGAGCATAGCTTCAGCTTTAGAAGGAAAATCACGCTGAGAAAATAGAGAACAAGAGATACCAGACGAGCTAAATTAAAGTGCCATACCCACCACCAAAAAGCCCTGGAAACTGGCTCAGTCATCCACTGAGGTGGAAGGCTGCTCTTCCACCACCCTACAGCCATATTGGTCTGGCTCGCTTGAGTCAGTGTAAGGCACATCGTCTTCGGCTAGTGCACTTGAACCCGCCACCGCACCTGAGGTTTCTGCTGGCTGATTTTGTTGACCTAGGACTGGAGCAGGAGGCAAAGCTTGTTGACACAAGACTGGAGCAGGAGGCTGAGCTTGTTGACACAGGACTGGAGCAGGAGGCTGAGCTTGTTGACACAGGACTGGAGCAGGAGTCCTTTTCTCCTCAGCGACTAGTGGAGGGACTGCACGATCACATTTCTTGATTCTAACAGAGATGTAATATGTTGCATTGTCCAGTAAGCACGGGAAGCAGAACCGGGATGAGGGATGTGAGGTGTGCTCGCAGATAGAAGCACGAGCCCACCCTCTACCTCTCCCTCGGCCTTGCCTTGCGCTTCTTGAGTTAGATCCGTATGAAGAGGATTCAGAGTGAGAGGAGCGCTGCGGGTTGGCTCTGCCTCTGGTGCCTGTTAGGATATTCTGACACATAGGAATAGTTAAGTTCAACTTGGTCTAGTATAGAGTTAGGTAAAGTGTGTTTCTTTACCGTTGTACATTTTGTAACTTACAATCCGACGGTCACGATATGAAGTGATCCGACGGTTCATTCTCTCCTCGGTATTACCGACACTTGATCCGTGGCTTGACACCCGATTGGTCCATGAATTCTATTTAAAGCGCATGGAGGGTCATTTGTAGGTTAACCGTGCATGAGAGAAGCTTATGTAAATTTTCATTCTTTTATTAATAAATTGCCTGTAGTAGCCACGTTGGCGCAGGCCGTGGACTGTTTCCCTCTCTGCGGGTTTTAACCACGTCAAAATACTGGTGTATTGATCTGTGATCTGTTTGTGAGCGGTGTCCTTCTGGTGTTCTGTCTGAGGAACTTTCCCTGTAAATTCCTACATGGTATCAGAGCTATTTGAGGGCCGCGTCCGTTGGTGATCCAAATCTGAAGCCGGTAGAACTGCATGCGGCTGTCGTTTCCTAGATCTATTGTTTCTGACTGCTTTCGGGCCGAGAGGACTGCTCTGTTGTGTTCGGAGCATCTGTTCAGTGGGGAACCCCTTTCGTTTCACGCGAAAAGGTTTCCGGTAGCCCTATCTGCGTCATTTTTAAGATCTGGAGGTATACAGTCTTTATTTGCAGTTTACTGTTATTTTCTCTCTGCTTATTTCGGTTTCGGTTTATTTAGTTTTTTTTTAACCGGATCTATACCTTTCATTTCTGCGTATGCTCTTTGCCCTGCGACTCTGTGCGATCTGGGCAAATCAGAAACAGAAAGGAAGGATTTTTTCTCATGCGTATGCTCTTTTCCCTGCACCTTAGTGTGATCTCGAAAATCAGAAACATTGAGAAAAATATTTAGTTTTTCGGCTAAAGCTAACTTTTTTTTAAAATATTTAGTTTTTTGGGTAAAGCTAACTTCGAGCCGTAAGGTTCGTTTTTCTTTGCATATTCGTG
>APFE030948844.1:53441-77003 GCA_000404065.3 Pinus taeda | reverse complement strand
GTAAGCGATATGGTATCACACTGCTTTTGGGAACGAGCAGTAATTAGTCGAGAGCCAATGATTCCACTGGTTGCTTGACGCGTGGCGGAAGTACGATGTGAAAACTGATTGGTGATCGCGCATTAACGTGCGGTCACCAAAAGGTGTGCAATATGGATAATGACCGCTGGATGATGGAGGCGCGATCGGATGGTGGACGGGGGGCGCGATGCAGTGGAGTTTAACTACAGTGGGCCCGACATAATTAGGAATTAATTGATCATATCGGGGGTGTTGATATAACTGGTTGGGGGGTTCTTAATTAACTGTGAGGGTTAATTAATCCTGATTAATGCAGCAGGGGGATTAGGCTGTTAACTAGTTACAGGTTAACTAGTTAATCCTTTTAAAATGTATTTATGGTTTATAATTGACCAAAGGGACGAAATATATAAAATTTTAGGATTTATATATATATATTTAAATATTACGGGAAACGGTGAAATTGTGTGGGATTTATATAATACATACATTAATAGTTAATATGACATGAAATGTAAAAGTGCTAACTAAAAACTTTAGAATTGTGTATTTAACTTAGGCTTAAGTTAAAAAAAGGGGTTTTTATGTGATATTGTGAATTTTTCCTAAGTGAAATGGGATTTTACTTAGGAAAAGACTTATGAAGTTAAATGAATGGTTTATGGATGGTTCTAAGCACTTAGGTTTTTTAAATTTTTGGATCAAGGGTCTAGTCCCTCTAGAAGTCAGAGAAATGCTCTGAACCCCTCCAATTTAGCAACTACTTTAGTACTTAGGGGAAATTAGTGAATAATTAAGGAAAATGAGAAGGGGAGTTAATTATTGTGACTTTGCTTTGCCTGTGATGTCTTTAATGTAGTGTATGCATTGGCCTTGTGATGAAAAATGAAATATTAACACATTTAGAAACATTAATCATCACATATGATTCTGCCATCAATTACCTACCCTATCTACTTTAACCTAGCATTTTTTCTCCTTTATTAGGGTGCATTTAAACTGGCAAACCCTTTTCAACTTTCACTTTCTTTTACATAATGATATCTATCTAAATCTACACTTATTACATCCAAGGGCTTAGATTGAACTGTTGAGCTCCTTTTATTTACTCTACCTATCTACTTATCTGCCAAGATTACACTATTTGGTTAGATATTTACTCTCTATTTATACACCATGAAATTGAAAAATGAATTAGCCAAGTTTAAACAATTTGACTATTCATGAATTGTGGCATAAGTGACAAGCTGCACACAATTGTTTATTATAGAAAATGAACGAGTAGTGGCATTTAGACTTGCACATTTTCCTGGTATATTTTTGTTTGGGGTTTATTTTCTTTCATTTTTTGACCATCTTTTATTCTTTTTAGCCTTTGATTTTTCTTTTAGGGTATACCCTATTTACATTTTTAAAATTTTTAAAATTTTTGAAAATATGGAAAACCTTTGCAACAAGAAAAGGTATGAACATATTACATAACTAATCAAGTCAATCATGACATATGATACCTATTGGTATAGGGGCCTAATAGTGGCTCCACTTGGGGATGGATTTCCCTGGTGGAAATTCAAGAACAATAGATCAGATGGCCTCTGAATAACTTTGACTATATTCTGCAATCTTTCTTTCCTTGCTGCTTTATTATATGTATGACAATGATATTTCTGAAGCTTAAGGCCTTCTCTTCGGGCTTCAACTCCAAAAGTCACTGTCCAATCAAAACTGTGACATTACAAAGGATATAGTATGTAGATGTTATCATCATGAAAAAATCCTAATAAGTAGGATCAAAGTAATGTTTTAAACTTCCGCCATTGACTGGTCCTTCTTCTGCCTCTGTGCCATCCAAGTTTTTTAGAAAATATGTATTGTTTCCTTGTAAGGCATGGATAATATATGGCCCTTTCCATAGGAAGTCAAACTTCCCATGTTTCCCATTGTCTTCTCTTCTTGAATCCCATCTTAGCACTTTTTCTCCAAGGTGAAAATCTTTTACCTTGGTTCTTTTGTCAAATATCTTCTTGAGCTTTTCCTGTCATATTTGAGATCTTTGGCACACTTCCTCTCGACTCTGTTGTAAATTGATGGTCTGATTTATCCTCCTTTGGATATCATTAGGTTCCACTCAAGCTTCTTGAAGTAATTTCATAACAGGAACTCCTAATGATGAAGGAAACACAACCTTCATACCATACACTAACTCATAGGGACTAGTGCCAATGGATTTTTTGGTTGTCAATTTGTCTGCCCATAGTGCATTTATTAGTTTCTTATGCCAAGTCTTTTTATTTTCTTCCAGTAGTTTATTAATGATATTAATGAGGCTTTTATTGGAATACTAAGCTAAGCCATTCCCTTGTGGGTAATAGGCTATGGAATGGCCTAGGATAATGTGGTACTTGTTGCAAAAACTGATCATCTTTCTTGATTTAAAAGCTACAACATTATCAGTTATGATTTTAGTAGGGTAGGCAAATCTAGATAATATGTTGGTTTCTAAGAAACTTATGATTACGGTGTCATTGGCTTGTCTGAAGAGGATAACTTCTATCCATTTGGTAAGATAATCAGTGGTAATGAGAATCCATTTATGCTGGCTAGAGGATAGAGGATGGATTTCTCCAATGAAGTCAAGACCCCATTGTTGAAATGGTTTTTTAGAAGAGATTGGTTTCAGGGGTAAAGGTAATAGTTTTCTCTTGCCCTGAAAAATTTGGAATCTATGGCATGAAGTAACAAATTTCTTTACTTCAGCAAACAACGTTGGCCAGTAGAAACCAACCCTTAAGATCTTATCTGCAGTTGACTTCTAGTAGAGGTGTCCACCACAATCTCTTGCATAAAACTCTTGACGAGCTTTGTCAGCTTCATTTTTTAACAAACAATTTAATAAGATACCTTCATGATTCTTCCAAGAAAGAGAATTATCTAAAATACAAAACTTTAAATCTTTCATCTTCAAAAACCTATTTTTTGTTCTGGATAACCCTGCAGGAGCTTGTAGGTTTTGTAACACATAGATTATATCAGCATACCAAGGTGAATCTAAAAAGGCTTGGTCGATTTGTGCAGTCGTCATCTCCTGTTTGTCATCCAGTTCATTTATATCCAGGGTTTGACAATTTGTTTCTGCCATGAGTTTGGCCAATCCCTATCCTTTTATCAGTTTTGTAGGTTTTATCTCAATATCATATTTTAATATGGTAGCAATCCATTTTCCCCTTTTGCCCTCAATTCCATCCTGAGTCAAGATGTCCTTGACAACAACATTTGGTACATAGGTTATCACATGGGAATATAATATATAAACTCTAAAGTCCTTAATTTCTTTAACAAGTGCACATGCCTATTTCTCCATGATCTTGTATTTCAGTGATGCATCTCTTAGGGTTTTACTAAAAAAGGCTATAGGTTTTTCACATCCTTGGTCATCTTTTTGTATTAAAACAATTGCTATTGTGTGCTTTGAAGCGAAAGAAAAAAATTATGAAATCTCTATCAAATTTGGGACTTGTGAGGACTGGTATTCTTGTTAAAGCCATTTTAATTTCTTCAAATGCTTGTTTGGATTCTACTATCCATTTTATACTTGAATCTTTCTTTAACATGTTATTAAGTAATCTAATTAGTTCTACTAAATTAGATATGAATCTCCTCAAAAAATTTATCTTTCCTAAGAAAGCTTGAAGTTCCTTGATACTTTTGGGATGAGGCATTTGTAAAATTGCATCTGTTCTGGCAGGGTCAATTCAGATGCCATCCTTTGAAATGATGTGACCTAAGAGCTTTCCTTCTTCCAGGAAAAATAAGGACTTTTTAGGGCTTAAAGAGATACCATATTTTCTGCATTTGAAGAATACTTGTCTGAGATGATCCAAATGTTGCTGATATGATTTAGAAAAACTAGATAGGTCATCTAGATATTTGACAAGAAAATCGTGAATTTCTTTAGCAAATGCAATATCCATTGCTCTCTAGAAAGTAGCTCCTACATTTTAAAGTCCAAATGGCATTTTGATATACATAAATGTCCCCCACGGTGTGGTAAATTTTTTTCTTGATCATCAGGGTGAACTAGAATCTGGTTATACCCTGAAAATCCATCTATCAAAAAAATACTTGAAGAACTTACTACCCTTTGCAAAATATGGTCCATTTTGGGTAAATGGTAATTATCCTTTAGAGAAACCTTGTTCACATTTCTTAGATCTACACATAATTTGATTTCACCAGTTTTCTTCCTAGTAGGCACTAAATTTGATACCCACTCTGAAAATCTTATAGGTGCAATTATCATTGCCTCATACATACGTTTAATTTTTTTTTAAATCAGTCATAGTAGCACAGGGTTGATTCTTCTGAGTTTTTGTTTGAATGGTTTCTGGTCTTCCTTCAAAGTTATTGTATGTTGAAATATTGAGATATCATAGGATTTCAAATCCTCATAACTCCAGACAAAAATGTCCTGGAATTCTCTCATGAGTTCAACATATTTTAACTTTTGGTCAGGAGGCAAAGATTTTGATAGTTTGATCATTTTTGGATTTTGTTCTGTCCCTAAGTTATATTCTTCAATGTCTGCCTTCAGTGGTTCCATCTTTGGTTTCTTAGGAATGTCATTGGAATCAAAGAGGTCCTCTAAAGGGGTTAATCCCTTAGGCAGATGATTATCTTTTAGATCAATGACCTCTGTTTCTTCTTCATTTATCTCATCAAGGTCCATTTGTTTGAGATCTTGCACTTCTTTTTCAGTAAATTTAGTGGGATGTAGCATTTGAATTGCATTTTGTTCTGAAATATCTATTTCTACCTCGTCTATTTGGTTAAAGCTTGTGACTGTATCAACATCTATCTGTCTGTGAGAAAATTCTTTGTCTAAAGTTAGAAAGTTATTTATCTGTTCATCACTTTTGAAAACTTGCTAGTTTTTTATATTGTCAGGGATGGCTGGCCTATGCCTAATTTTAGCAGTGAACTGATGATTAGGTTCAAATGGTAATTTACAGGTGCTGGAAAACATGGCCAGACTGTGAGCATGTAAGTTGTGTTTCCTAGGTACTACAACAAGCTTAGTTTCCAAAAAAGTATTAAGAATTTCTATAGTTGTTCCTCTATATTACCCTAATCAAGAATCTCTAGTCAAATACTTCCCATTGATTTGTTTTATGATTAACTCTGAATTTCCTATTATAGATACCCTAATTTCTCTTAATCTTTTTACAAGTTTAAGTCCTAGCAAAAGAGTTTCATACCTTTCCATATTATTGGTGCATTTAAAGTTTAATCTGTAGGCATGGCCATCAGCATGGTCATTTTCTAAGTTATGCACTCAAACTCCTGCTCCTGCCCCTAACTTGTTGACTAAACCATCAAATTCTAGGTGCCAAAGTATTTCATGTACATAATCAGTGTCAGGGGTGGTTGGAATTTGTTTAGCAGGGGGATTTAGTTTTTTGTTTTCCTTTGATTTTTCTTTGCTGCCTGAATCATCATTGGTATTTGAAATTTCCTGAATTTGAAGAGTTTATTTTCCATTTTCAATTTATTTTAGTTCTACTGCTAAAACTTGTTGATTGTTGGTAGGATTGGTTTCGGCATTATACAAAATAAATGAATCCATATTAGAGTGTACTAAGTAGATAGGGAAGTTTTGTGGTCTTTCTTGATTACTTACTACATATTTCATTAATGCCTCTTTGTATAGCTTCTTAGGTTGACCGAAAACGAAGATAGTAGCATAAGACATGTCCAATTGAAGCGATCCTTGGAGCTTAGCACCCCAAGGCCTGGATAATAACATTCCATATTTTGGAGGTATGTCTGCTACTACTACATCCATTAGGATTGTTTTAGCAAGATATTGAACTAAAGAAACACACAAGTCTTTTATTAATCCTAAACATTTCACTTGACTTGAATCAAAAGAAAAGAGATCTTTGTAAAGCCTAGTAATGTCAAGATCTAATTTCTCGATGACGGACTTGGGCATTACGTTGTGAGATGCCCCAGAATTAAACATAGCATTATGAAGGATTTTATCATGAATATTCAAGCTCACATAAAAGGGAGGGACATTTCCTTCTAAATGTTTACCATTTACTTCAGGTCCAAAGATTAGTTCTGGTTGATCATCAAAAACATTAATAGAATCTTCAGTCACAGTGATGTTCAATGATCTATTGATTTGGCTTTGGTAGGCATCATGTTTTGCTAATTCTGACAATGGAACAACAATCTTTAACTTGCCTACTTCAATTTTCAGATTGAAAGGTTTTTCTATTTGGGCTTTGTTGTTTCAAACAATGGGATTCTCTTTTCTTTCTATATTTTCTATGTTTTTCTCCTTTTCAGGAGTAGGGTTATGATTAGCTGTTTCTTTTAAATCAACTTTTGGGGGTTCTTCCACATTTCCTTTGGGAGGAGGGGTGGAAGAATGTTTGTTAGTTTTGTTGATTGTCAAAAATATCTTCAATTATAGGATTAGAGGGATTATTGTTAGATCTGTACAAAATTTGTACATGTGGAGGGACTGTTTTACCTTTGGTAGGCTGCTTTGGAGACTTTTGTTTGTTTTTTTCAAGAACATCTATTCTTATACTCCTTAAGTTATACTTCTTGTGCACTTCATAGATAGTTGTGTCATATCCCTCTCTGAAGTCAAACGATTCTCTTGACTGAGTTTGAAATTGTTTGAGAATATGGGCCTCTTGGTCATCTTGAGTTATAAAGACTTCTCCTTCATTTTTAAGTCCCATTAGATTTATCTGAGTGTCTTCTGTGGATCTTCGGATCTAGAAGCCTCTACATAGTTTTCCTAGAAAGGAGGTCTAATGTTTTGATCTAGGCCAGTCTTTCTAGTGTTCAGGTTTTGGCTTTTTCAGAAGTTTGGATTTCTCCCTATGTTGGATGGCTGTCCATCCCAAGGAGATTTTCTTTCTATGGTTTCCACTTTATCTCTTAGTCTTTCCATCCCTTTGATTATAGCATCTAGTTTCTATTTAGCAGGTCAAGCTTCTTCTTTCAGTGGTATTCTTCTTTCACTTTTAACCTTGGCACGTTTGGACATCAAGTTAGATTCTACACTGACAGCTATACTTTGCATTTCTTCTAAAGTTCTAAGAGCTCTTTACCTTATCTGAAAAGCCATATCCGAATCAAATCCATCAAGGAACTTGATTAGGGCCAAATCAGGTGGGGGTCTAAGGTTTTTAAGAATGGCATTGTAAACAACATTAAACCTAGTGCAGTAATCTTGCACAGTTTCCTGAGTTCCTCTCTTGAGGTTTTCATGTTCAGATAAGATCTGTAGAGGATATTTCTTCTTTTCCCAACGATTCAAGAATTGTGTATAAAGGATTTATAGGTTATTTATGATGTTTGCTCTTAGAGCCCTAAACCAGGTTCGGACTTCAGCAGTTAGAATCTGAACAAATATCCTCATTCTTACATCATCAGCGTTTATCTCATATATTTCAAAGTAGTCAGTCATTTTTTTTGGTATGTTTTTGAGCTGTGTAAGTACCAAAACCATTAAATGGGGTGATTTTACTTTGGTAGTCTTGAGGCATGGCACCTAGATTGGCTGGTAAAACTAGAGGGGTATAGCTGTTTTCCATGGCTGCAGGTATGGATGTAACAATAGAGGGAGTAGGAGTAACAATGGGAATGTGAGTTGTGGATGGAGGGGTAGAAGGAGGTGTTTGTGGTGGAGTGGTTTGGGGTTGAGATATGTGAGGGATTGATGAGGAACTTGCAGAAGCAACAATGATTGTATCGGGATCAGGTGTTCTTTCAGAAGTAAGCTCAGATTGCATTGAGTTTTATAAATGTTTGTCAATTGAAACACTGACAACTTCAAATTGTAATTCTTCAATAAATATTGGGTCTGGAACCAAGCGGGACAATTCAGTGTTAGAGAATGTTACAAACAAGGAGGTCTCAAATTGCTCATCAAAGAGTTCATCCTCAAGATAAATCCAAATAACAGGGCATGATCTTGATTTGTAGATGGGCCGAGAACTAGTAGTAATTTCTTAGCTTTCTTGTTTCCTAAGAATTTTGGGAATCAGATTGGGGTTCTCAAACACAGGTGGTGGATTTGGATCAGGATTTGACCTAGTGTAATGAGTTCTTTCTGAAGTCAAATTTCTTGGTTTTGATTTTCTAAATTAATATCAACAACAACTTCTCTGATTTCTTTAAGATGTTTCAGAATTGAATTTAAAACATTCCTAAAGATTTGTTTGACTAAGGAACTGGTTTATGTTTAGCTCATAAACTATATCAGAGTTAGATTGAAGCATCATTCATCTACTTATGATCTTGCAGAGCAAGAGCAGTTCGAAGGTTACCTAGCTAACTTCAGGCTCCATCTGTAGTTTATAAAGTAAAAAATAATAACAACAAATTTTTGTTCCCTAGTGGAGTCGCCACTATGTTATCACTCAGATTTTCCTAGAAGTTGTAAGAAGGGGAAAAGGGTCCAAGGTAACCACAAACCAACTTTTAGATACAGAATCTAGCCAATATATATCGAGGGAGGAATCTCTCTTTAAGTTTTAGCTTTGTTTTGGAAGATATTAGGCTAGTTATGAAAGATTTGGGATTTTGGTTGAGTTTGGTGAAATTCAATAGAAAAAGGGGCAGATTGAATAGTTTAGGCCGTTGGGCTAATGGAGTCAAAAGAAATGGCTCAACTGGATTTGGTCTCTCAGCAAAGGATGGCTTTATAGGGCAAGATAGCTAAAACGGGGATCAAATGGTAACTTGATAGGATGGGATGGACTTAAAAGGTATGAAGGGAAATTAAGAATCCTTCAACATGTTTTTAAGAAAAAAGAACTTGAATGATCACTAGTAAAGAGCAACTAAGTATTCTTTAATAAATGATCAAAATTATTAAACTAGGAAATAGGAGCAATTAATAATTCACTGTATATGCTAGTTTAGAAGAAAACATTGAGAATATAAACGATTGAAAACAGATTGCACTGAAGCACTTTTTGAGTTAAGCTTATTTGTTTATGTATTTAGATATGAAACATAATCGAGATATTTAAACAAGAGAACAATAACACATGAGTTATAAATACTTATTTGTCTAATGTATTGCTCATGAATCCCGTGAAAAGTCCTTTGTATTAATTCTTCATCTAGCCTGCCATGAAAGATTTGTCTAACAACACTTTATTCCAAAATAATCAGTTTTACAGCAATGTCTAAGAATCCACCCTCAATACTCCAAATGGGGGTGTATGTATACAAAAAAAATTACAATGAAATATCTCATAACAAAGTGAGATATAATCTGAGATGACTCATCATATTTTACAAGAAAATAGGGCTAAATGACTTCGTAGATGACAGATAAAAGCAACTGAATGGTTTGCTATCCCTATTCTTGAGAGTGTGCTGGAGTTAGGCCCTATGATTTAGCCTCTTGCTGTCCTTGGTGTAATTTTATGTTGACTGTTCTGTTATTATCTTCCTACTGATACACTTTACTTGCATCTGATACTCTTTACCTGTTTGATATATGTTCATCCTCTTTACGCTCATTGCTAGTAGTAAAAATCAAAATTTACCTTTTACCAAGGATAAATTACAAAATTTCAAGCATTTCTTCCCACCATTTTGGTTGTGGTATTCTATTTTTTTTTTAACTTTCTGAGGGTTTCATCTATTTCTATGTACCTGAAGAATGTAGGCTAAATTTGGAACAAGTGATTTAGTTCATGCTCGACAAAGAACAGGTTCTCTAGGTTGTCATAGAGAACTCGGCCTGTAAGGAGTGCTTTTATTCCTGATACACTTGTTGATGAACTTGCTTGATTTCCTGCATATTGACTCAATTTATCCACATAGTCTATATGCCTTATTAATTTGTTATTAATCATTAAATGACTAGGTAGCCCTTTACTCTGCAAAATGGAAAATTTTTCCATAAAAGCATTAATATCTGCCTGCATGTCATGGCATCTTCTTTCTAAATTTTGCATCAAAGTTCTTTTGATTAATACTCTTTTGATTTCTAAAATGGTCCCTGTTCTATCTTCAATGCCAAGTTCTTCAAGCTAGTGCTTATTCTTGATATTCAAAAAATTTATGAGCCTATTGGCTTCCTCAGGCATTCTTCTTAATTCTGCTCTTGTCCTTTGGATTTCTTCTTGGGCTGCTTTTACTAGATCAATATACTCAAAAATTATTTGGATGGATGGCCAAACATCATTCATTGCTTGAGTGATGTTGGCCCAAAGAATTTTCCTAATTTCTACAAGAGGCTTGTCAAAAGTAAGATCCTTTTCTAATGATTTCACTTTATTTTCTAATATTTTATCTCTCTTGACTTTTCTGCAACATTTATCTTTGAGAGATCATACCTTTGCTCTAAGTTGGCATACTGCTCTTTTACTTTATTTAGCTCTGAAACTTGTAGTTTCATGTCCTCCATTGACTTTATTTGTTCCTCTATGCTCAAATTGGCAGTGTTGCCCTGTGCTAGTCCTGCTGTTGCTATAACTATGATCACGTTTGTTGTGGCTGCTGGGATGTTTGGTGCTAGTGCTGTCCCAAGTGTACAAGGGATTGCTATTGAGACTACTGGTATTAGATTGAGAGGCTGAGAGGTCAACTCTCCCTGCTTGTCCTTTAATTCTTTTTCTAGTTCTTGCTTGGTCTCATTCAGTGGTTCATTAAGTTTTAAGAGTAAATCCATCAGCTCTTCTTCAGATTTTTGCTCTATGATCTCACCAGTTTTTGGATGCCTTGAAGGAGGCAGCTTTAGCTGCTTCCTCAATGCAACAATATCTTTATCTTTCTTTTTTATTAAGGATTCTGTAGCCTTCACATCTTTGGGATCATGTCCCAATCCAATAATTATTTCTTCTAAAGACTTTATTCTATTATCTTTAGCTTGGGAGGAGGCTTTCTCCAAGTGTAGTTGGGCAGTTGTGTTATTCAAAGAATTTTGCAATCTTTGGGCCTTCATTGACTTACTAGTCAAGGTTGAATAAATCATTTTTACAGTTTGTTTATGCAATTCAATCTGATCCAAAGGATGAATATCCTTTGCCATGAACTCAAAATTGGTTCTGAGATAGTTTGCTACTGATTGAGGCTATTGTACTTTAGGCTTGAAATAACTCATTAGCATTTTACCTTCTTGGATGTCATAAGCTGACATCAGTTTGTTTTGATTTGTGGGAGCCATTTTCAAATATTGATTGTGAACCTAAAGCCTTAATGGATCATTTATGGCTTTTATTTCTATAAATGTCTTCTTGATATCTGGAGTGTCCTTTCCTAGCGGTTTGAAAGATGATACCTCCACACTTTGTTGTCTCTCTAGCTCCTGTCTTTGTGAGCTAGTGGATGTTCCTCCTAATGGAAAATTTCGCTGGATATCTACTCCTCCTTTCCTCTAACTACTAGTAGTCTCTTCAAAGAATTCCTCTTCTTAAAGGGGATTTAGTCTTTGCCTTTTTGTTCCAGGCTATCTTGAAGGTCCACTGGCAGGGGTAGCTACTTCCCTATCTCTTTTTAATTCCTTTCCTCATTCAGAGGAGTCTGCAAGATTGGAGGTTCTCCTACATTTCTCTGAGTTGGAGGAGTTGGCATTTGGGACTATTCCTTGGAAGTTTCAGGTTGTTTTGACATTGTAGATTGTTCTGTGACTTGAATGCTAGTTTCTAATTCTTTGCCTTTAGATGACCTTGTGGCTGGTGTGCTGGTTTCCTATGAAGATTGCTGAGAGGTTCTAGCACTAGATGCACCAATTCCTGATCTTTATACCTGCCTAAAACAATCCAGGTCAAGTGTTTTCTCAAGATCTCTCATAACATTCTCAATATTGACTTGTTCACTATCATGTTATACTAGGGTCCCTTCCCTCCATTTATCCATATTTGCAAACTGCTCAATTTTTGGGATCCTAGGTTGAATGTATGGTGACAATATTTTCTTCATTATTCTATCACATATAAAGCTGTTAAGGTCATACGGTATCCACCCAAAACTCTTTTGTAACTTAAGATGATTTTCTAAAATTATTTCTTCTTGTCTCTATGCCTCCGTAGTGTTACAGACAAAAAGGCCTAACTGATTCGTGATTCTAAGCTAAGCTTTCTTCTTGGCATTATAAAAATGAACCAAGTCTATATTTATCATTTTCCTGAAGTATTCCAATGCAAACAGTTTCATTGGAACATACTTTGGCAGCGTAAAAGGGCAGAGCTCACACCCATATATCTTGATTTCTGTATGGTTCTTGTACAGATACCAATCACCTATTTGTACTGCTTGGAGAGCTGTAGGATATTCTTCATATCACCATTGATTCTAGGAGGGAAAACTTTTGTCAATAAAGTAGTTGCTGGATGGATGAATAGATCAATGAACTCATTGTAGGTGTAAGGGGTTTCAAAGGATTTATGGAAAATGAAACTCCAAAATATGACAGACCTGAGATTTCCTTTGGTGTCAAGCTTCCTGACAGGGAAAGAGAAGTTCTCTAACTAATAATACAACAGAAGATGATATATGAAAGTGGTGTATTTGAAGACTCCTTCATTGTCCTGTGTCAGGAATTAGTCATGAATTTTATTGGCAATATAGGAGGCATAGTCATATTTAACAGCAGGGGGCTGTCGAGGGGTAAAGATTGACAATAACACTAGGGTTACCTCATCAACATATTCACTAGTGTTAAATCCCATTGCTAAAGATACCATATCCACTATAAGTTTGCCAATATCTATAAAAAAGGTTTTTCCATAAGGAGGGGGGCCTTTGGGCTCATGTTTCACTAATATGAAGGTCTAACAAATTCGAATAAATTCTAATTGTGGTAATTCAGTGGGTTTCTCAAGTAAATATCACATATAAAGTAGAGTGAGATTTTGACCAGGGGAAAATTGCAACATTTCATTAATGGATGCAGCTGTTATAGGGAAGAGGACTGTTTGACTTGGGGACATAACAGCTTTGCGGTTAGGGTCATAGTTTGCATGGCATTGATGAATTAGATCAGGGAAAACATGGACTGAAGGGAGAAAATACCTGGGAAGGTTGGATTCCCATGGTCCCAGATGTTTGAGCCATTTAAAATTTGTCTCTAGCTTGGTAAAAGACCTTAAGGTGATTCTGGTCAGTGGCTAGGTCCTTTATTTGGAAGTTTTTATCTACAAGAGGCAGATAGTCTTGGTCCTTTTGAGGGGCATTGATTGTTGCGACATTCAGAACAATGGGGGTTTCCATTTCTGGTTCTTGCAGATTCAGAAAAAGAATTTGGGTTTACTATAAAAAATGGACAAAATAGCAGGTTAGGGGACTTATATGGTAAAACACAGACTGAATTTGTACTAAATTTGGCATGTGGAATTTACAGTGTAAAACCAAAAATTGCAGGGTTTCGGTGGAAATTGGATAAATACCTATATTTGGGGAATGAACAATGCAATGATAGGTGCTAATGGTGGCTAACAGGTTCCAGGTTGCGTCGGTTGCAAGTTTCTTAGCAAGGTGGCAGTTAGAAAACTTAGACAGTTGACTTTGACATTCTTTGCATGAAAGCACAGGTTTGCAGTATGAAACAATGAAAACCAAATTTTGTTGGTTTTATTAACGAAGTGAAGGTTGGTGGGTTTTCTGTTATACGGGTGGATGCCATGCGCGGGAAATGATGTTTTGTCGTATATGGAGTGCGGTAAGCGGTATGGTATCAGACTGCTTTTGGGAACGGGTGGTATTTTGTCCGGAGCCAACGATTCCACTGGTTGCTTGACGCGTGGTGGAAGTACAGTGTGAAAACCACTTGGTGATCGTGCATTAACGCGCAGTCACCAAGGGGTGTGCGATATGGATAATGACCGCTGGATGATGGAGGTGCGATCGGATGGTGGACGGGAGGCGCAATGCGGCGGAGTTTAACTACGACGGGCTTGACATAATTAGGAGTTAATTAATCATATCGGGGTTGTTGATATAACTGGTTGGGGGTTTCTTAATTAACCGTGAGGGTTAATTAATCCTGATTAATGAAACAGGGGGATTAGGCTGTTAACTAGTTATGGGTTAACTAGTTAATACTTTTAAAACGTATTTATGGTTTACAATTAACCAAAGGGGTAGAATATATAAAATTTTGGGATTTTTATATATATTTAAATATTACGGGAAATGGTGAAATTGTGTGGGATTTAGATAATACATAGGTTAATAATTAATATGAAATGAAATGTAAAAACGCTAAGTAAAAACTTTAGAATTGTGTATTTAACTTAGGCTTAAGTGAAAAAAGGGGTTTTTATGTGATGTTGTGAATTTTTCCTAAGTGAAATGGGATTTTACTTAGGAAAAAACTTATGAAGTCAAATGAATGGTTTATAGATGGTTCTAAGCACTTACTTTTTTAAAATTTTTGGGCCGAGGGTCCGGTCCCTCTCGAAGTCAGAGAAATGCTTTGACCCCTCCAATTTAGCAACTACCTTAGTACTTAGGGGAAATTAGTGAATAATTAAGGAAAATGAGAAGGGGAGTTAATTATTGTGACTTTGCTTTGCCTGTGATGTCTTCAATGTAGTGTATGCATTGGCCTTGTGATGAAAAATGAAAGATTAACACATTTAGAAACATTAATCATCACATATGATTCTACAACATCAACTACCTACCCTACTTATTTTAACCTAGCATTTTTTCTCCTTTATTAGGGAGCATTTAAACTGGCAAACCCTTTTCAACTTTCCTTTTCTTTCACATAATGATATCTATCTAAATCTACACTTATTACATCCAAGGGCTCAAATTGAACTGTTGAGCTCCTTTGATTTACTCTACCCAACTATTTATTTGCCAAGATTACACTGTTTGGTCAGATATCTATTCTCTATTTCTACAACATGAAATTGAAAAATAAATTAGCCAAGTTTAAACAGTTTGACTATTCATGAATTGTGACATAAGTGACATGCTGCACACAATTGTTTATTACAGAAAATGAAAAAGTAGTGGCATTTAGTCTTGCACATTTTCTTGGTATATTTTTGTTTGGGGTTCATTTTCTTTCATTTTTTGACCATCTTTTATTCTATTTAGCCTTTGATTTTTCTTTTAGGGTATACCCTCTTTACATTTTTTTAAATTTTTAAATTTTTTGAAAATATGGAAAACCTTTGCAGCAAGAAAAGGTATGAACATATTACATAACTCACCAAGTCAATCATGATATATGATACCTATTGGTATAGGGGCCTAACAATGGCTTCACCTGGGGATGGCTTTTCCTGGTGGAAATTCAAGAACAATAGATCAGATGGCCTTTGAATGACTTTGACTGTATTCTGCAATCTTCTTTTTCCTGCTGCTTTATTATATGTATGACAATGATACTTCTGAAGCTTAAGGCCTTCTCTTCGGGCTTCAACTCCAAAAGTCACTGTCTAATTAAAACTATGACATTACAAAGGATATAGTATGTACATGTTAATCATCATAAAAAAATCTTAATAAGTAGGGTCAAAGTAATGTTTTAACATTCGACCATTGACTGGTCCTTCTTCTACTTTTGTGTCATCCAATTTTTTTAGAAAATATGTATTGTTTCCTTGTAAGGCATGGATAATATATGGCCCTTTCCATAGGAAGTCAAACTTCCCATATTTCCCTTGTCTTCTCTTCTTGAATCCCATCTTAGCACTTTGTCTCCAAGGTGAAAATCTTCTTTCAAATATCTTCTTGAGATTTTCCTGCCATATTTGAGATCTTTGGTACACTTCTTCTCGAGTCTGTTGTAAATTGATGGTTTGATTTATCCTCCTTTGGATATCATTAGGTTCCACTTGAGCTTCTTGAAGTAATTTCATAACAGGAACTCTTAATGATGAAGGAAACATAGCCTCCATACCATATACTAACTCATACGGACTGGTGCCAATGGAGTTTTTGGTTGTCAATCTGTCTGCCCATAGTGCATTTATTATTTTCTTATGCAGAGTCTTTTTATTTTCTTCTAGCAGTTTCTTAATGATATTAATGAGGCTTTTGTTGGAAGACTCAGCTAAACCATTCCCTTGTGGGTAATAGGCTATGGAATGGCTTAGGGTAATGTGGTACTTGTTGCAAAAACTGATCATCTTTCTTGATTTAAAAGCCACAGCATTATCAGTTATGATTTTAGCAGGGCAACCAAATCTAGATAATATGTTGGTTTCTAAGAAACTTATGATTACGGTGTCATTGGCCTATCTGGAGGGGACAACTTCTATCCATTTGGTAAAATAATTAGTGGCAGTGAGAATCCATTTATGCTGGCCAGAGGAGGGAGGATGGATTTCTCCAATGAAGTCAAGACCTCATTATTGAAATGGTTTTTCAGTAGAGATTGGTTTCAAGGGTAAAGGTAATAGTTTTCTCTTGCCCTAGAAAATTTGGCATTTATGGCATGAAGTAACAAATTTCTTTACATCAGCAAACAAGGTTGGCCAGTAGAAACCACCCCTTAAGATCTTATCTGCAGTTGATTTCTAGTAGAGGTGTCCACCACAATCTCCGGCATGAAGCTCTTGAAGAGCTTTGTCAGCTTCATTTTTTAACAACCAATTTAATAAGATACCTTCATGATTCTCCCAAAAAAGAGCATTATCTAAAATACAAAACTTTAAAGCTTTCATCTTCAAAAAATTATTTATTGTTTTGGATAACCCTGGAGGAGCTTGCAGATTTTGTAACACATAGATTATATCAGCATACCAAGGTGAATCTAAAAAGGCCTGACTGATTTGTGGAGTTTCCATCTCCTGTTCATCATCCAGTTCATTTATATCCAGGGCTTGACAATTTGTTTATGCCATGAGTTTGGCCAATCCCTATCCTTTTATCAATTTTGTTTGTTTTATCTCAATATCATATTCTAAGATGGTAGCAATTCATTTTCCCCTTTCACCCTCAATTCCATCCTAAGTCAGGATTTCCTTGACAACAACATTTGGTATATAGGCTATCACATGGGAATATAATATAAACTCTAAAGTCTTTAATTGCTTTAACAAGTGCACATGCCTGCTTTTTCATGATCTTGTATTTCGGTGATGCATCTCTTAGTGCTTTACTAAAAAAGGCTATAGGTTTTTCACATCCTTGGTCATCTTTTTGTAGTAAAACAACTGCTATTGTGTGCTTTGAAGCAAAAGAAAAAATTATGAAATCTATATCAAATTTGGGATTTGTGAGGACCAATTTTCTAGTTAAAGCCATTTTAATTTCTTCAAATACTTGTTTGGCTTCTACTGTCCATTTCATACTTGAATCCTTCTTTAACATATTATTAAGTAATATAATTAGTTCTGCTAAATTAGATATGAATCTCCTCAAAAAGTTTATCTTTCCTAAGAAAGCTTGAAGTTCCTTGATACTTCTGGGATGAGGTATTTGTAAAATTGCATCTATTCTGGCAGGGTCAATTCGGATGCCATCCTTTGAAATGATGTGACCTAAGAGATTTCCTTCTTCCAAGACAAATAAAGACTTTTTAGGGTTTAAAGAGATACCATATTTTCTGCATTTGAGGAACACTTGTCTGAGATGATCCAAATGCTGCTGATATGATTTAGAAAAAATAGTTAGGTCATCCAGATATATGACAAGAAAATCAAGAATTTCTTTAGAAAATGCAATATCCATTGCTCTCTGGAAAGTAGCTCCTACATTTTTAAGTCCAAATGGCATTTTGATATACATAAATGTCCCCCATGGTGTGGTAAAGGAAGTTTTTTCTTGATTATCAGGGTGAACTAGAATCTGGTTATACCCTGAAAAATTCATCTATCAAAGAAATTCTTAAAGAACCTACTACCCTTTGCAAAATATGGTCCATTTTGGGTAAACGGTAATTATCCATTAGAGAAACCTTGTTCACATTTCTCAGATCTACACATAATTTGATTTCACCATTTTTCTTCCTAGTAGGCACTAAATTTGATACCCACTCTAAAAATCTTATAGGTGCAATTATCCCTGCCTCATACATACGTTTAATTTATTTTTCAATCAGTGGTAGTAGCACAGGATTGATTCTTCTGAGTTTTTGTTTGAATGGTTTCTGGTCTTCCTTCAAAGGTATTGTATGTTGAAATATTGAGGTATCATAGGATTTCAAATCCTCATAACTCCAGGAAAAAACATCCTGGAATTCTCTTATGAGTTCAACATATTTTAACTTTTGGTCAGAAGGTAAAGATTTTGATAGTTTGATCATTTTTGGATTTTCTTCAGTCCCTAAGTTATATTCTTCAATGTCTACCTTCAATGGTTCCATCTTTGGTTTCTTAGGAATGTCATTGGAATCAAAGAGGTCCTCTAGAGGGGTTAATCCCTTAGGCAGATGATTATATTTTAGATCAATTACCTCTGTTTCTTCTTCAATTATCTCATCAAGGTTCATCTGTTTGAGATCTTGCACTTATTTTTGAATAAATTTAGTGGGATGTAGCATTCAAATTGCATTTGTTATGAAATATATGTTTCTACCTCGTCTATTTGGTTAAATATTGTGACTGTATCAACATCTATTTGTCTGTGAGAAAATTCTTTGTCTAAAGTTAGAAAGTTATTTATTTGTTCATCACTTTCGAAACTTGCTCGTTTTTTAGATTGTCAGGGATGGTTGGCCTATGCCTACTTTCAGCAGTGAACTGATGATTAGGTTCGAATGGTAATTTACAGGTGTTGGAAAACATGACCAGACTGTGAGCATGTAAGTTGTGTTTCCTAGGTACTACATCAAACTTAGTCTCCAAAAAAGTATGAAGAATATCTATAACTATTCCTCTATAGTACTCTAATCGAGGATCTCTAGTCAAATACTTCCCATTGATCTGTTTTATGATTAACTCTGAATTCCCTATTATAGATACCTTAATTGCTCCTAATCTTTTTACAAGTTTAAGTCCTAGAAAAGAGCTTCATACTCTACCATATTATTGGTGCATTTAAAGTTTAACATATAGGCATGGCTTTAGCATGGTCATTTTCTAAGTTATGCACCCAAACTCCTGCCCCTGCCCCTAACTTGTTGACTGAACCATCAAATTCTAGGTGCCAAAGTATTTCATGTACATAATCAGTGTTAGGGGTGGTTGTAATTTGTTTAGTAGGGGGATTTAGTTTTTTGTTTTCCTTTGATTTTTCTTTGTTGTCTGAATCATCATTGGTATCTGAAATTTCCTGAATTTGAAGAGTTGATTTTCCATTTTAAATTTCTTTTTATTTTTTCGTTAAAACTTGTTGATTCTTGGTAGGATTGGTTTTGGCATTGTACAAAATAAATGAATCCATATCAGAGTGTACTGAGTAGATAGGGAAGTTTTGTGGTCTTTCCTGACTACTTACTACATATTTCATTAATGTCTCTCTATATAGCTTCTTAGGTTGACCGAAAACAAAGATAGTAGCATAAGACATGTCCAATTGAAGCTATCCTTGGAGCTTAGCACCCCAGGACTTGGATAATAACATTTCATATTTTGGAGGTATGTTTACTACTATTATATCCATTAGGATTGCTTTAGCAGGATATTGAACTAAAGAAACACAAAAGTCTTTTATTAATCCTAAACATTTCACTTGACTTGAATCAAAAGAAAAGAGATCTTTGTAAGGCCTAGTAATGTCAAGATCTAATTTCTCCATGACTAACTTGGGCATTAAGTTGTGAGATGCCCCAGAATCAAACATAGCATTGTGAAGGATTTTATCATGAATATTCAAGCTCACATAAAAGGGAGGGACACTTCCTTCTAAATGTTTACCATTTACTTCAGGTCCAAAGATTATTTCTGGTTTATCATCAAAAACATTAACAGAATCTTCCGTCCCAGTGATATTCAATGATCCGTTGATTTGAATTTAGTAGGCATCATGTTTTGCTAATTTTGACAATGGAACAAAAATATTTAACTTGCCTACTTCAATTTCCAGATTAAAAGGTTTTTATATTTGGGCTTTGATGTTTCGAACAGTGGGATTCTCTTTTCTTTCTATATTTTCTGTGTTTTTCTCCTTTTCAGAAGTAGGGTTATGATTAGCTGTTTTTTTTAAATCAACTTCTGAGGGTTCTTCCACATTTCTTTTGGGAGGAGGGATGGAAGAATGTTTGTTATTTTATTGATTGTCAGAAACATCTTCAATTGTAGGATTAGAGGGATTGTTGTTAGATTTGGACAAAATTTGTACATGTGGAGGGATTGTTTTACCTTTGGTAGGCTATTTTGGAGACTTTTGTTTTTTGTTTTCAGGAGCATCTATTCTTCTACTCCTTAAGTTATACTGCTTGTGCACTTCATAGATAGCTGTGTCATATCCCTCTCTGAAGTCAAATGATTCTCCTGACTGAGTTGAAATTGTTTAAGAATATGGGCCTCTTGGTCATCTTGAGTTAGAAATTCTTCTCCTTCATTTTTAAGTCCCATTAGATTTATCTGAGTGTCTTTTAGTGGATCTTCAAAGCTAGAAGCCTCTACATAGTTTTCCTCGAAAGGAGGTCTATTATTTTTATCTGGGCCAGTCTATCTAGGGTTTGGGTTTTGGTTTTTTCGGAAGTTTGGATTTCTCCTTATGTTGGATCACTGTCCATCCCAAGGAGATTTTGTTTCTATGGTTTCCACTCTATCTCCTAGTCTTTCCATCCCTTTGATTATAGCATCCGATTTCTGTTCAACATGTGACGCTTCTTCTTTCAGCGGTATTCTTCTTTCACTTCTAACCTTGGCACGTTTTGACATCAAGTTAGCTTCCACACTGATAGCTATACTTTTCATTTCTTCTAAACTTCTAGGAGCTCTTTCCCTTAGCTAAAAAGCCATATCCGAATCAAATCCATCAGGGAACTTGATTAGGGGAAAATCAGGTGGGAGTCTAAGGTTTTGAGGAATGACATTGTAAACATCATTGAACCTAGTGCAGTAATCTTGTACAGTTTCCTGAGTTCCTCTCTTGAGGTTTTCATATTCGGATAAGATCTGCAGAGGATCTTTCTTCTTCTCCCAACGATTCAAGAATTGTGTATAAAGGGTTTCTAGGTTATTTATGTTGTTTTCTCTTAGAGACCTAAACCAGGTTCAGACATCACCAGTTAAACTCTGAACAAATATCCTCATTCTTACATCATCAATGTCTATCTCATATATTTCAAAGTAGTCAGTCATTTTTTTGGTATGTTGCTGAGCTATGTAAGTACCAAAACCATCAAATGGGGTGATTTTACTTTGGTAGTCTTGAGGCATGGCACCTAGCTTGGCTGGTAAAACAAGAGGGGTATACCTATTTTCCATGACTGTAGGTATGGATGTAACAATAGAGGGAGTAGGAGTAACAATGGGAATGTGAGTTATGGATGGAGGGGTAGAAGGAGGTGTTTGTGGTGGAGTGGTTTAGGGTTGAGATATGTGAGGGACTCATGAGGAACTTGCAAAAGCAACAGTGAATGTATAGGGATTAGGTGTTCTTTCAGAGGTAAGCTCAGATTGTATTGAGTTTTGTAAATGTTTGTCAATTGAAACAATGACAGATTCAAATTATAATTCTTCAATAAATAGTGGGTCTGGAACCAAGTGGGACAATTTAGTATCAGAGAATTTTGTAAACAAGGAGGTCTCAAATTTCTCATCAAAGGGTTCATCCTCAAGATAAATCCAAATAACAGGGCGAGATCTTGATCTGTATATGGGCCAAGAACTAGCAATACTTTCTTGGCTTTCCTGTCTCCTAAGAATTCTGGGAATCAGATTGGGGTTCTCAAACACAGGTGGTGGATTTGGATCAGGATTTGACCTAGTGTAACGAGTTCTTTCTGAAGCCAGATTTCTTGGTTTTGATTTTCTAAATTAATATCAACAACAACTTCTATAATTTCTTTAAGATGTTTCAGAATTGAATTTAAAACATTCCTAAAGATTTGTTTGATTAAGGAACTGGTTTATGTTTAGTTCATAAACTAAACCGGAGATAGACTGAAGTAGCATTCATCTACTTATGATCTTGCAGAGAAAGAGCAGTTCAAAGGCTACTTGGCTAACTTCAGGCTCCGTCTGTAGTTTATAAAGTAAATAGTAATAACAACAAATTTTCGTTCCCTAGTGGAGTCGCCACTATGTTATCACTCAGATTTTCCTAGAAGTTGTAAGAAGGGGAAAGGGGTCCGAGGTAACCACAAACCAACTTTTAGATGCAGAATCTGGCCAATCTGTATCCAAAGAGGGCTCTCTCTTTAAGGTTTAGCTTTGTTTTGGAAGATATTAGGCTAGTTATGAAAGCTTTGGGATTTTGGTTGAGTTTGGTGAAATTCAATAGCAGAGGGGCAGAACTGAGTAGTTTAGGCCAGTGGGCTAATGGAGTCAAAAGAAATGGCTCAATTGGATTTGGTTTCTCAGCAAAGGATCGCTTCACAGGGAAAGATAGCTAAAATAGGGATCAAATGGTAACTTAATAGGATAGGATGGGCTTGAAAGGTATGAAGGGAAATTAAAAATCCTTCAACATGTTTTTAAGAAAAAAGAACTTGCATGATCACCAATAAAGAGCAACTAAGAATTCTTTAATAAATGATCAAATGATTAAACTAGGAAATAGGAGCAATTAAGAATTCAGTGTTTATGCTAGTTTAGAAGAAAACATTGGGAATATAACCAATTGAAAACAGATTGCACTGAAGCACTTTCTGAGTTAAGATTTTTCATTTAAGTATTCAGATGTGAAACATAATTGAGATATTTAAACAAGAGAACAATAACACATGAGTTATAAATACTTATTTGTCCAATGTATTGCTCATGAATCCTGTGAAAAGTCTTTTGTATTAATTCTTCATCCAGTCTGCCATGAAAGATTTGTCCAACAACACTTTATTCCAAAATAATTAGTTTTACAACAATGTCTAAGAATCCACCTTTAATACTCTGAATGGGGGTGTATTTATACAAAAAACTTTACAATGAAATATCTCATAACAAAGTGAGATATAATCTGAGATGACTAATCATATTTTACAAGAAAATAGGGCCATATGGCTTCGTAGATGACAAATAAAGGCAACCGAATGGTTTGCTTTCCTTATTCTTGAGAGTGTGCTGGAGTTAGGCCCTATGATTTGGTCTCTTGCTGTCCTTGGTGTAATTCTGTGCTGGCTGTTGTATTTTTATTTTCCTACTGATACACTTTACTTGCTGGCATTATGATACATATATTGGACTTGATGGCAACCCACTCATCTTAGATGATAAATTATAGTGCAACAAAGTTCACGCACATTCATGAAGATAAAAGTTTATTTCATGTAGAGAAAATTTCACGCACTTTTATGCGGATAAAAGTTTATTTCATGTAAATATTTCACGCACTTTTATGCGGAGAAAATTTTATTTCATGTGGAGAAAAGTTCGCGCACTTTTATGCGGAGAAAAGTTTATTTCATGTGGAGAAAAAGTTCACGCACTTTTATGCGAAGAAAAGTTTATTTCATGTAAAAAAAAAAGTTCACACACTTTCATG
>APFE030948844.1:7026-51784 GCA_000404065.3 Pinus taeda | reverse complement strand
CCAACACCTATGTACTAGTATCTTGGCTAGTGCAAGAGCTAAGGGGGTTGTAGCTCCCTTCCAGGAGAGTCTGGAAAACGAGAGAGGGTTGTAGCTCTCTGCAGGTTGCAGCCTGCGTACTGCTAAAGGACTACACCAGTACAATTGTAAAAAGAAGTTTCTAATTGAAATAAGATAGAGACATATTGTAGCAGGTGGTTTTCACCCACATTGGGTTTCCACCTTATATTATGGTGTTCATGTGTGTGGCTTATATGTGATGATCTGTTCTATTTTACTGCACCTGTTTACTATTAATATGGTTGATAATGTTCTATTGCACTCATTAAGGATCAACTAACTGAATCATAAGAAGTTGTGGAAGTAGCATATATGAATCTGGATATGAAATGAAAACATTTTATTGATGTGATAATACTGATTCACCCCCCCCTCTCAGTATTATTTCCAACATTACCTGCATCTGATTCTCTTTACCCGTTTGATCTCTGTTCATCCTCTTTACCCTCATTGACTGTAGTAAAAATCAAAATTTACCTTTTACCAAGGATAAATTACAAAATTTCAAGCATTTCTTTCCACCATTTTGGCTGTGGTATTCTGGTTTTTTGAAGCTTTTTGAGGGTTTCATTTGTTTTTGTGTACCTGAAGAATGTAGTCTGAATTGGAAACAAGTGCTTTAGTTCATGCTCGACATAGAACATGTTCTCTAGGTTGTCATAGAGAACTCGGCCTGTAGGTAGTGCTTTTATTCCTGATACACTTGTTGATGAACTTGCTTGATTTCCTGCATATTGATTCAATTTATCCACATAGTCTATATGCCTTATTAATTTTTTATTAATCATTAAAGGACTAGGTAGCCCTTTACTCTGCAAAATGGCAAATTTTTCCATAAAAGCATTAATCTCTGCCTGCATGTCATGGCATCTTCTTTCTGAATTTTGCATCAAAGTTCTTTTGGTTAATACCCTTTTGATTTCTAAAATTGCTCTGTTTTGTCTTCAATGCCAAGTTCTTCAACCTAGTGCTTATTCTTGATATTGAAAAAATTTATGAGCCTGTTGGCTCCCTCAGGCATTCTTCCTAATTCTACTCTTGTCCTTTGGATTTCTTCTTGGGCTGCCTTTACTAGATCAAACTGCTCAAAAAATACTTGTATGGATGGCCAAACATCATTTATTGATTGAGTGATGTTGGCCCAAAGAATTTTCCTAATTTCTACGAGAGACTTGTCAAAAGTAAGATCCTTTTGTAATGATTTCACTTTATTTTCTAATCCTTTAATTTCTCTTGAATTTTCTGCAACATTTATCTTTAAGAGATCATACCTTTGCTCTAAGTTGGCATACTACTATTTTACTTTATTTAGCTCTGAAACTTTTAGTTTCATGTCGTCCATTGACTTTATTAGTTCCTCTGTGCTAAAATTGGTAGTGCTGCCCTGTGCTAGTCCTACTGTTGTTATACCTATGACCACCTTTGCTGTGGCTGTTGGGATGTTTGGTGCTAGTGCTGTCCCAAGTGTAGAAGGGACTGCTGTTGAGACTACTGGTATCACATTGGGAGGCTAAGAGGTCGGCTCTCCCTGCTTGTCCTTCAATGCCTTTTCTAGTTCTTGCTCGGTCTCATTCAGTCGTTCATTAAGTTTTAAGAGTAAATCCATCAACTCTTTTTCAGATTTTTGCTTTATGATCTCAGCAGTTTGTGGATGCCTTGAAGGAGGTAGCTTTAGCTACTTCCTCAAGGAAGCAATATCTTTATCTTTCTTTTTTATTAAGGCTTTTGTAGCTTTTACATCTTTGGGATCATGTCCCAATCCAATAATTATCTCTTCTAAAGACTTTATTCTATTATCTTTAGCCTGGGAGGAGGCTTTCTTCAAGTGTAGTTGGGCAATTGTGTTATCCAAAGAATTTCGCAACCTTTGGGCCATCATTGCCTTACCAGTCAAGGTTCAATAAATCATTTCTCCAGTTTGTCTATGCAATTCAATCTGATCCAAAGGATGAATATCCTTTGCCATGACCTCAAAATTGGTTCTGAGATAGTCTGCTGCTGATTGAAGCTGTTGTACTTTAGGCTTGAAATTTTTCATTATCATTTTACCTTCTTTGATGTCATAAGATGACATCAGTCTGTTTTGACTTGTGGGAGCCATTTTCAAATATTGATTGGTAACTTGAAGCCTTAATGGATCATTTCTGGCTTTTATTTCTATAAATGTCTTCTTGATATTTGGAGTGTCCTTTCTTGGTGGTCTAAAAGATGATACCTTTGCACTTTGTTGTCTCTTTAGCTTTGAGTTGGAGAAGTTTGCATTTTGGGACTGTTCCTTGGAAGTTTCAGGTTGTTTTGACATTGTAGATTGTTCTGTGACTTGAATGCTGGTTTCTAATTCTTTGCCTTTGGATGACCCTATGGCTGGTAAGCTGGTTTCCTGTGAAGGTTGCTAAGAGGTTCTAGCAGTAGATGCACCAATTCCTGATCTTTGTACCTGCCCAAAAGAATCTAGGTCAAGTGTTTTCTCAAGATCTCTCATAACATTATTAATATTGACCTATTCACTATCATGTTCTACTAGGGTCCATTCCCTTCATTCATCCATATTTGCAAACTGCTCAATTTCTGGGATCTTGTGGTGAATGTATAGTGACAATCTGTTCTTCATTCTTCTATCACATATAAAGTTGTTAGGGTCATATGGTATCCACCCAAAACTCTTTTGTAACTTAAGATGATCTTCTAAAATTATTTCTGCTTCTCTCCATGCCTCCCTAGTGTTACAGACAAAAGGGCCTAACTGATTCTTGATTCTAAGTTGAGGTTTCTTCTTGGCATTATAAAAATGAACCAAGTCTGAATTTATCATTTTCCTGAAGTATTCCAATGCAAATAGTCTCATTGGAACATAATTTGGTAGCTAAAAAGGGCAGAGCTCACACCCATATATCCTGATTTCTGTACGGTTCTTGTACATATACCAATCACCTATTTTTTACTGCTTGGAGAGCTATAGGATCTTCTTCATATCACCATTGATTCTAGGAGGGGAAACTCCTGTCAATAAAGTAGTTGTTGGATGGATGAATAGATCAATGAACTCATCGTAGGTGTAAGGGGTCTCAAGGGATTTATGGAAAATGGGACTCTAGAATATGACAGATCTGGGATTTCCTTCGGTGTCAAGCTTCCTGACAGGGAAAGGGAAGTTCTCTGACTGATAATACAATAGAAGATGATAGATGAATGTGGTGTATTTGAAGACTCCTTCATTATCTAGTCTCAGGAATTGGTCATGAATTTTATTGGAAATATAGGTGGCATATTCATATTTAACAGCAAGGGTTGTCCAGGGGTAAATATTGACAATAACACTAGAGTTACCTCAGCAACATATTCACTAGTGTTAAATCCCATTGCTAAAGATATCATATCCACTATAAGTTTGCCAATATCTGTAAAAAAGGTCTGTCCATAGGGAGGGGGCCTTTGCGCTGATGTTTCTCTAAAATGAAGGTTTGACAGATGTGAATAAGTTCTGATTGTGGTAATTTAGTGGATTTTTCAAGTAAATATCCCATAGAAAGTGGAGTGAGAGCTTGACGAGGTGAAAATTGCAACATTTCACTAATGGATGCAGCTGTTATGGGGAAGAAGACTGTTTGACTTGGGGACATAACAACTCTGTGGTTAGGGTCATAGTTTGCATAACATTGATGAATTAGATCAAAGAAAACATGGACTGAAGGGAGAAAATACCTGGGAAGGTTGGATTCCCATGGTCCCAAGATGTCTGAGCCATTTAGGTAGCTGTATCTAGCTTGGCAAAAGACCTTAAGGTGATTCTGTTCAGTGGCTAGGTCCTTTATTTGGAAGTCTTTATCTGCAAGAGGCAGATAATATTGGTCCTTATGAGGGGCATTGATTGGTGTGACATTCAAAACAGTGGGTGTTTCCATTTATGGTTCTTGTGGATTCAAAAAAGGAATTTGGGTTTACTGTGGAAAATGGGAAAAATAGCAGGTTAGGGGACCGATATGGTAAAACATAGACTGAATTTGTACTGAATTTGGCCTTTCTTTGTGGAATTTACAGTGTAAAACCAAAACTTGCAAGGTTTCGGTAGAAATTGGATAAATACTTGTATTTGGGGAATGAACAATGCAATGATAGGTGCTCATGGTGGCTAACAAGTTCCCGGTTGCGTCGGCTACAAGTTTCTCAACAAGGTGGCAGTTAGAAAAATTAGATAGTTGACTTCGACATTCTTTGCATGGGAGCACAGGTTTGCAGTACGAAACAATGAAAATGACATTTTGTTGGTTTTATTAACAAAGTCAAGGTTGGCCGGATTTTTTGTTATTCAGGTGGATGACATGCGTGGGAAATGATGTTTTGTTGTATACAGAAGGAAGTAAGCAGTATGGTATCTCACCGCTTTTGGGAATAGGCGGTATTTAGCCGGGAGCCAATGATTCCACTGGTTGCTTGACGCATGGCAGAAGTACAGTGTGAAAACCGCTTGGTGATCACGCATTAACGCGTGGTCACCAAGGGGTGTGCGATATGAATAATGACCGCTGGATGATGGAGGCACGATTAGATGGTGAACAGGGGGTTCAATGCGGCGGAGTTTAACTACAACGGGCCCAACATAATTAGGAGTTAATTAATCATATCGGGGGTGTTGATATAACTGGTTGGGGAGTTCTTAATTAACCGTGAGGGTTAATTAATCCTGATTAATGCAGTGGGGAGATTAGCCTGTTAACTAGTTACGAGTTAACTAGTTAATCCTTTTAAAACATATTTATGGTTTATAATTAACCAGAGGGGCGAAGAATATAAAATTTTGGGATTTTTATATATATTTAAATATTATGCGAAAGGGTGAAATTGTGCGGGATTTATATAATACATAGTTTAATAGTTAATATGACATGAAATGTAAAAGCGCTAAGTAAAAACTTTAGAATTGTGTATTTAACTTAGGCTTAAGTGAAAAAAGGGGTTTTTATGTGATGTTGTGAATTTTTCCTAAGTGAAATGGTATTTTACTTAGGAAGAGACTTATGAAGTGAAATGAATGGTTTATGGATGGTTCTAAGCACTTAGGTTTTTAAAAATTTTGGGCCGAGGGTCCGGTCCCTCCAGAAGTCAGAGAAATGCTCTGAGCCCCTCCAATTTAGTAACTACCTTAGTACTTAGGGGAAATTAGTGAATAATAGAGGAAAATGAGAAGGAGAGTTAATTATTGTGACTTTTCTTTTCCCGTGATGTCTTCAATGTAGTGTATGCATTGGCCTTGTGATGAAAAATGAAAGATTAACACATTTAGAAACATTAATCATCGCATATGATTCTGCAACATCAAATACCTACCCCACCTACTTTAACCTAGCATTTTTTCTCCTTTATTAGGGTGCATTTAAACTGGCAAACCCTTTTCAACTTTCCTTTTTTTTACATAATGATATCTATCTAAATCTACACTTATTACATCCAAGGGCTCAGATTGAACTATTGAGCTCCTTTCATTTACTCTACCTATCTACTTATCTAGCAAGATTACACTGTTTGGTCATATATTTATTCTCTATTTCTACAACATGAAATTGAAAAATGAATTAGCCAAGTTTAAGCAGTTTGACTATTCATGAATTGTGGCATAAGTGACAAGCTACATACAATTGTTTATTACAGAAAATGCAAGAGTAGTGGTATTTAGACTTGCACAATTTTCTGGTATATTTTTGTTTGGGGTTCATTTTCTTTCATTTTTTGACCATCTTTTATTCTTTTTAGCCTTTGATTTTTCTTTTAGGGTATACCCTCTTTACATTTTTTTATTTTTTTTTGAAAATATGGAAAATCTTTGCAATAAGAAAAGGTATGAACATATTACATAACTCATCAAGTCAATCATGACATATGATACCTATTGGTATAGGGGCCTAACAGATACCACCAAAATACAAATGCAAATATGTTTTATACCTCAACTCAAATCTCACATAGCGCTTTCAAAATCCACACCCGAGAACCAGGATCAAGTTCCTTGTATGCTATGTTATCCTCTCTACATAAGAAGGGAAACCTCAGATCACTGAGAAATAAAATCCATAGAGTCACAAAAATATTTGAGGCTAAAACACTCATCCACAGGCAATAATAATTGGAAATTCCGCTTCAGCTACCTATATATGAAAGTAAATATGTTACTTGAGTCACAACGCATTTAAAAATTTGATTGCATTCAAAGTGGAATAATAGATTCTAGAATTACATTGTTGAACTACAACGATCATGTCCTATTGTTATAGCCTACCCAGTACCAACGATCCTTTAGCTTCTTACATAATACAGACACCCATGTGTCACGCCCGAGAACACCTCTGATTCTAGGAGGAATTGTCTGTAAGACAAATAACTAGAGGTTGAGATGTATTTCAATTGATATGTTCAAATGATCTTATTTAAATCTACATTAATAACAAAGAATTGATAAAAAACAACATTTGATAAATGATGTGAGGATTAGAAGAATGCACAAAAAGTGATGTAATATTTGTTTATGACTGAACTGACAAAACCAAATGCAATTGTGATTATGAAAAATGCACTAACAAAGTAGCAAAACAGAATCTACAACAAGCGGTAATTTCTCCTGAGGCCGAAAAATGGAATGGAAACATATGCAAATATTAATTTAAGGCCAATCATGTAACCCAATGCAACTATATGATAGAAAACCTACTAATTTAAATGTAAAAACATAAATTACAATGATCATTTATGGATGTCATAATAATTATAATGTTGTTGTTTTTTGAATGTTTTCTTATGCTTAAATGCACATAAATCGAGAAAAAACATAATAAAGGTGAAATTACAAGAAGCTAATCTTGTTGAATTTTATCTAAAACATTACTAAAATGACCTAGACACCTACTTAGATATGTTAAAGATGTATGGTGTTCAATGTTTGATGCAAAAATTTATTTTAAGAGAGATCAAGAACATAAGATTCAATAAACCAATGCCTTTTATGGAGTCAAAATAAAATGAAAAGATAAAATGTGAATAGGGTGGAAGACAATTAGAAGCACATCACTAAAATCTTAGTAAGAACAAAGAATAAGCACATATGAAATCCTAAGAAAATATTGGTCACAAATGAAAATGTGTCGTTATTATCAAAAGTAGTTGGTAGAACAAAGTCCTAACAAGTTTGGACAACACACACCATGGTGCAAATCAATTCTTCACAATGGAACATTACTAGTAATAATACAACACAACCAATCCACCATCACAAATACTCCATGCTAGTACCTTACCTCAATCTCTCTATGAGGAATAAGCACAAAATAAGGTAAAGATGAAAACACGAAGATCTCACACAAGAAAATCAAACCATTCTCTTTGCCTGCTACAATATATAGAACTAGAATGGCAAAAGAATGAGGACAAAGAATTTACACAAGAAAATCAAACCCTTCTCTTTGCTTGTTACAATATATAGACCTAGAATGACAAAAGAATGAGGATGAGAGAGGAACCAAATAAGTTTAACTAATGATGTTTAAAATATTTTTTGTACTTCTATGTTTTGATGTGACTCACTCTTTGGAATGATCTCCACAACAGTCAATATTTTTCGTTCCAATGCCTTCCTTGTAAGAACAAGCTTTTGCACTTTTGGCAGCTTTGAAAGATTGTAATCAACTTATTAGATAACACAATAACTATCAAAGGGAAGAACTAAAAGGAATCCTATAAAACAGGATTAAAATTAGTTAGAAATTTTAAAAGAATATATTCTTGATAACCATTTGTAGTAAAAATGAAAAAGATTAAATTAAAATATGTCACTGCTCATTTCAACAAATTTCAACAAATTTTTCATGACATTAGATGTGCTCTTGTTCACATTAGTTATGTTGTCAGCATAATTAATGTGGATGATAGCACATCTAGTGTCATGAAAAAATTGTTGAGACACGAGGAAAATCTTTGTGACTCCCTGTATCTCCCTGAGGAAGTGAAACCACTGAGGTGCTATGTGGAATTGATATTCCATTTGATCAATAAAGGAAAGGGTGATGAATAACTAACCAAGGTCTAGGGTGATGGCGATCAATGGCGATGTCGATTGGTTCATATACTGGGGGTTCATGTTTGTCATCTCTTTTTTGATTTTACCCCATACCTTGGTCAGTTTTTAATCAGTGCCAAAGTGATTGATGATTATACGTTATCTCTCAGGACTTCAACTCCCTCATTTTTATTGATCAATTAGAATACATAGAACCTTAGTGATTTCACTTCCTTGGGGAGATACAACGAGTCACAAAGGTTTTCATCATGTTTCAAAAATTTTTCCATGACACTATATGTGCTTGCATCCACATCAATTCTGGGAAAGTGAAACATGTAGGTTCTCCTGTCAAACCAAATTTCATTGAGCTTCCCTCTGTGTGCAACGAATTTCACTCATCTCTCTCTAGTGAGATCTACCTCATTTTGGGGTTTGTTAGATGTAATTATAGGGTGTCTAGTTATTAATGTAGACAAATAACTATAGGTTGAGATTTATTTCAATTGATATGTTCAAATAGTCTTATTAAAATCTACATTAATAACAATGAAATGCCAAAACATATTTATTCTCTACCCTTCCAACATATTGATTCTCTACCTAAAATTGCATCACAATGGGGAACTGAAACGTACTTAATAACAATCACACTGTTATTTTCTAAAATAAAAATGTCCTTGATAACATATGCCACTTCAATAATCACTAAAGAAATGTGTATTCAATGAGATAGAGAGTCAAAGCATCTAGCTTCATCTATTAAGCCCGCTGAGTATCAGTTTTTGAGCTTTGGAAAGGACATAATAATCACATTATCCCACATCAAAAACCCAAAAATGATATTGTAACCGAACCACTAAGCTTGAAGTTACAAGTTGAGGAATCAATTAACCTAACTCTTTCTTAACCTCAATCCCCATAGTCGTGGTTGTACTAACTATCGACTTGATGATTGATTCTAGTGGCATATACTCACAATAAGCATAAAATTGTTTGACCTTTGCAATTTCATAGATGTGTTTGAGGCTTAGTGTGGCTACAACTTGGTGACCAAGCTTTACTGCTGCCTAAATCAATTCCTGCATCCTTTTTCATATACCATGTGACCAAGGGGATCTTGACTATGAATTGAAAGGTATTGTCCTTGTAAGCAGTGAGGAGTATGGGGTATCTCGGGCTTGTAGTGTTGGTTGCAGGCATTAAACTCTTTGTATAATGTCATAAGTTTTGGGTGGTATTGACCTAGTGCAGGCCCAATGGGGGGCACCATTCTGGCTTGCCCCACCAGAATGGTATCATAGCTAAGGTGAGGGCAAGCCCAAGCAAGGAAGAAAGAAATCACAAGAAGTTTTCTGAAAATTTTGACCTCCTTCCTCTTCAAATATCGGTCATCGTGAAGCACTGAAACTCCTATTGTAAAATTCTAGGTTGTAGATCCTAGAAAGGAAATGAGATCAAGGTCTCATAAATAAAGCATCTATAGGACAAATCTTTCTATCAGATTTTTGGTCAAATGATCTATATCTAAGGCCTTTTGTCATGACTACAACCAAGAATCTTTGGTTTCTTTAGGTTCAAATCTTCTATTATGAAATCACCCTTGAATTGAATTTTGTTTGGAGATAGTGTCTCACTTGGAATTCCTTCTCTATTGCAAGTTTATATAAAATCAAATCTTAAGCTATAAAGTTCCTAGCATCTAAGCTCATATATAATATTATTCTTGAGCTCATTAACATGCCTTCAGCCTTGTATTAGGACTTTGTCTGCCCCACAAAGAAGTATAAAAGGCTACAAAAGGTTAAGTCTCCTCGATGCTTGTGGCGTCAATCAAGAGGGCTTGAAAAAGAGTAGTGTTCATGGTTTTCCATTGGGCAGATGCTTATTGAAGGTAAATGATTAACCTTTGTGCATCTCTAGGATTTTGGTATCAAAGGAAAGGGGCTTCATGACAAATAAAGATGATCTCAAGGATCTTGAAATCTGAAACACAATGTTCTAAAATCTCATTTAAATAGGTATGATTTTTATTGGTATCTAAGACAAATGGAATCAGAGTTGGATGCAGGGCCAATATGGTTCAAGCTCCTGAGCCTCCCCCTTCAACGTTGGATGGAAGATGTCTTTCGATGTATAGGGGATGACCTCGAGACTTATCATGACTTCGACAGATCATACTTGGAGATGGGGGAAATGTCTTATGCTAGGGTCCTTGTCAGAGCTAAGGGGAGGGCAAGCCCAAGCAAAGAAGAAATAAATCACAAGAAGTTTTCTGACAATTCTGACCTCCTTGCTCTTCAAAGATCAGTCATCGTGAAGCACTAAAACTCCCACTACAAAATTACAGGCTGCATATCGCAAAAAGGAAATGATATCAAGGCCTCATCAATCAAGCATCTCTAGGACAGAGCTCTCTGTCAAATTGTTGGTCAAATGATCTATATATGAGGCCTTTTGTCATGACTATGGCCAGGAAGCTTTGGTTTCTTTATGGTAAAATATTCTATTATGAAATTACCCTTTAATTGAATTTGGTTTGGAGATAGTGTCTCACTCGGAATTCCTTCTCTGTTGTAGTTTTATATAAAATCATATCTGAAGCTATAAAGTTCCTAGCATCTAAGCTCATATATATAATATTATTCTTGATCTCATTGACATGCCTTTGGCCTTGTATTAGGGCTTTGTCTGTCTCACAAAGAAGTATAAAAGGCTACAAAAGATGAAATATCCTCGGCCCTTGTGACATGAATCAAGAGGGTTTGAAAAAGAGTAGTGTTTGGGGTTTTCCATTGGGCAGATTCTTATTGAAGGTAAAAGATCAACCTCTGTGCGTCTCTGAGATTCTGGTATCAAAGAAAAGGGGGTTCATGATAAATAAAGATCATTTCAAGGATCTTGAAATCTGAAACACAACGTTCTAAAATCTCATTTAAATAGGTATGATTGTTATTGGTATCAACACCAATAGGTTTACATTGGGTGCCATATGCAAAATACAAGGAAGTTCTCAGATGTTTCCCTGCAAGGTTCAAGTGGACTGGCTTGAGGTATACTAGTAAGTAAACACTTGAACTTGAATAAAAGTGCATGCATTTAGTCTCCCAAAATTCAATGCCCCAGTCAAGGTCTTATGTTGGCCTAAAATTGGTTATTTCATGTTAATCGAAAATGCTTCCTTGTTTTAGAGGTCATACTACGTTGATGTCTCCTTCAAGGTTATTTTTGGCAAAAGCATCAAATTTAGAATCAGAAAATTCAAGATATACCACATACCACAAGCCAAAGATATGGAATTGTTATTGACTGCAACAAAACATTTCAGTAAAAGCTTTCATTTTATTATATAATGTTTCAATATAAAGATTTCTCTTGTACCAAAACCAAATAGGTGGTTGAGGTGATATATTTGTAACAACTTACGTTTTAAATGAACTAGAATTTTAATTGTGATAACACTACTTACAGTCAGATATATACAATGGCATGAAACCTGACACCATCGAATTCCTATGAATGGTATTAATTATCTCATAAATATACACACTCTAGAATCCACTGCAATGTAATGGTGACTTCAAATAGCTTAGCTTTATGAAGGAGGTGCCCAAAATAATATATTTCAAGATCAACATTGCAAATTCCTATTTAGGCGTCTCTCCTAAAAAAATTCCATTCTACCTTGAATATTTCAGTTAGCCTGGTGGGCTAGTTTGAGTGGAGTGCCTTGAGCTTCATGCAGGTGTCTCTGGGTTGATCTCATGCACCAGCTCTCTCTGTTGTGTGCCTCACACAATGTCCCTACATGCTGGTGTCTCTGGTTTGATCTCATGCACTAGTTGTCTCTGTTGTGTGCCTCACACAATGTCCCTACTAGGTTGGGCACTGTAATCAGCACCAACAGGTTTACATTGGGTGCCATCTGCAAAATACAAGGAAATTCTTAGAGGTTTCCCTACAAGGATTTCCTCGGAAAATAAAAGGAGAGTGTATTTCAACAGAAGTTGGAAGAGAATGATTTGCGACTGTAAGGTTATTAAACCCAACAACTACATCAACATCAGAACTAAGAAACCAATTAGAAGTGATAATGGTTAACCGAGTGATCACCGATGCCACATTGCATGAGTTTTCCCCCTTATTGCATACTCCACACATTTTAAATGCCACCACAAGAAGAGTACAATTGTCAAGGAAAAAAATTACCCTTCGAGAGCTTAATGTTGCCACAAAGAGCAGGTTGTTTGCGATACTTCAATATTTGTCAATAGAAGTAAAGTGCCTCATCTGGTTGAGTCCTCTTGAGGCTCAAAAAGACTATATTTGTCTTGTTTTTTTACTGTGAAGAGAAAACAACTTGGGTTCTACTACTATTTGGAACTTGGATGATTGCAAGGGCTACAACTTATGTTCTATCATGGCATAATGAATTCTCACCAGATTACATGTCTTAGCACTAATATCTACTTTGAATCGAGTATCCAAGAATTTTGGAACATCAAGCATGTATTAACAAAATCATTAAACCATTGGTCGAGTGTTAGTGGTGACAAAACAAAAGCAATATTGCAAGGCCAAATTCTCACCTTTGTGTTGAAGTTACTCTGACGTGGAATCTCTTTGAAATTTGCTAGGAACTCTTGGGACAAATCCATATTCTAAAGGAATCTATCTTAACTTACTGATGCTTGCTCCACTTTCCTTTCACCAAATCATTATTCCAAGTAAACTACTTCTATGGAAACAAATAAAGGAAAAATGAGAATCTCATGCAAATCTTCCTAGAATCCATGAATTTTACCCATTTATACAAGAAAAACCAATATCCTCAAATTACCAATTGCCAAGACATTTCTCATGTTGTATGGCAGGCATGTCTTCCCCATTTCACTTACTAGGTGTTTCTATGGGAGATGAGATCAAGACAAACAACAATTTTAAACTCCATGAGGTGATGACTTCCCATCTTAGATTATAATTCAACTTATGTGTTGTAATGTTGAAGGCACCCCAAAAAATTGAATTAAAGCTCTCAATAAATGTTGGGTCAAATATTTTTCTTTTGCAGGAAATATAAGTGATGGGATTCTCAATGCAGAATGACAAGGACGGGCATCATGTGCAGTATCCCCTTCATTGGTGTCTTTCATTCTAGATAGTGGGTAAGGCCCGCTTGCTAGATGTTCTTAAATGACATCTTTGATTGCTAGAACTGTATGTGGTTTTTGTTGTGTACACTTCAAATGACTTGTTGGAATAACACATTTGTGGGATTAGATGTACCAGTCCTTACCAATAGCTCAGTGAATCATTGGTGATGATTTATATATTTGTTCACTGGACTGATCATTGAACTAGGGAAAGAGTCAGAACTATCAAGGCTATGAAAAGGAAAAATAAGAAACATTTGAATTCTATGTTGGATATTTCAGACATCGGACATTTTAGAAATTAATCTTAAGAAAAAACTATTGGAAACAATGGGTTGCCATGGAAGGTCTAGTCAACAAAGAACAACAGCTAGACTGTAAGCACAGATGGATAGGCCTTATGTCATCTTCACCAGTAGATCGAGACAATCTATCTTAGTGCAGGATTTCATTAGTGTCAAGCAAGTTATTTTTACCACAATGGTTATTTGAAATCCCAAGTGTATTGACAACTCAAGTTTCACTTTCAATTTTAAGAGTTATAATGTCAAAGGGACTAAAATCAGGCAAAGTTTCTATCAAGGACAATGATTCTTTTGGAGAATTTAGTATCTACGGATAAATACTAATTCCCTAGATAAGTAGCTGTATCTAGAACAACAATTTAAAGTGTTTTAGACTTTTCCTATAAGCAATGGATAAGATGAGAAGATAGAAAGCCTACCTGTAGTTCTGCTTTCCTCTCGTCTCCCTTGTATTGATTCTATCGCTCCTTCCCGTACTTAATCCGCTTGAGAAGTACCCCGTAAACACAATATAAGACAAAAACCGATCAAAGAATATGATCTATTGAATATAAGTGAAAGGAATCAAATACAATTCACACACATAAGCATTATAAAATAATACAAACATATGGGAAAAAGGTTCAAACACTTTATTAGATAGAAGAAGGAATTACAACCATTGGTGTCTAATTTAAAGCCATTCTTCCAGCTTGGATCCCATCCAGATCACATCAAAAGCATGACAAACTTGTAGCATCACAATACTTTCTTCAAAGCCAAATCTCATAGCAGCATTATCTCCTTACAATTCAACATAATCCAGCCCTTGATCACTTAGATGAGTGGTCAATTTATAGGAAGATGAAGGAGGTTTTGTCATTAATGGTGGCATTGAATGGCCTTCCATACTTAGAATTAGTTCCATGGAGGAAGGGATGAGAGGATAGGATGCACCTTAACTCATTCCTCATCCATTTTCAAGCTCATAGAAGTTGATAAGTGAGGGAAACTTCTAGATGACTCCAAAAGATAAGAATATTCCCCAAACCCTATGTGAATTTCACTCATTCTCGCCTAGCACAGGTGAAAGGAAGACTAAGTGCTCTACAGAGCACCCTGACAGTGGACTTAACTGCTCTGCAGCACACTTTCATAAGGGCTTACCTGTGTTGGTCCCTCTAGGAGCTAGTTTTAGATGTCTTCAAGTCATGAAACTATCTAGGAAGGGGGCATTCAAAGGGGTGACTTGTTTAGGGCATGAAACAACTAAATAGGGTTTGATGAGCCCTAAAACATTAATCTAGATGTTGGGATTTGATGTTCCCAAATGGATCTGTAACAGCTGCCCCCTAAAGCATGAAGTCGGAAAAATGCTAATGTCGAATGAAATGCTTTACAATGTGATGAGGAGGTATCAAAGTGGAAGGTGACCTGCATTAATTACAATACATATATCATGATATTTGATTTTTCATGAATTACTGAGGGAAGGCATACCTATGCTCAACGTATAAACTTTCATTACATGTAAATAAATAGTCGTCTACAGATATTGACCCATGATCGGAATGACCATCAATGTAAAGCCATTGTACATATGATTTAGTACTCGTGAAATCACAGCTTGGATGGATGAAACCAGATCCGGGGTCTTCAATCTCGTTCAATCGTTCGCTCAAGTATGAGTCTATCCATGTGAATATGTGATCTGAAGTCGAACATGGGAAGACACCATCTGATTACTAGCCAATGATGTAAGATGTTAACAGATGCGAGAGAAATCATCGATAATGATAATGATCCTCAGGGTACTGCAGTACATTCTGCATGGTGTCAATGGATGGTTTGATGTCGAACACCATACAAAGTCTTTCGATCGAAGGCCATTGATGTATTCCTATCACCGGAAGCGAGAAGCCTGCCATTGATGTATGCAAGCTTCAAGGTACTGAATGGGTGTTTCTAATTCAACTTCTTGGATAATGTGCTGATGTCGACAAGGAGCGACTCATCACAGAAGGGCCTTGATGTATCCAACATTAATGACACGGAATGAGTGTAGTGATTTTAGAGATGGAATTTGATTGACGACACAAGATTCAGGAATGGGGGTCATGAAAATGAAGGCTTATGGTATTGCAAGAGATGAATTTTAACTGAATGACTTCTCTTGAACATGTCGGCGACACTAAAGTGAATTGGTAGCATTGACCCAAAACAAAGTGATGGATGGTATGATAGACCAATGGTGTGATAACCATCAAGCTAATAACTCAACCCAAATATTCACGGTGATGGAGTGAAAGTGTCATGTTCAAGAGCGACCTGCTACCATAAAGTGGTTTTCCCCTTTTCCCATTCCCCCCAGTCATTGCTGACCAGTACCTCTTTATTTTTATCAAGATTGAGGAGGATAACATATGCTTGTTGTATAATTTCACCCTTCGGGCGAATCCATCACTATTTGATGCTTTAACAAGTCTAGTGAAGGTGAAACTCGATCTTGTATAGATGGGCAAGTTTGTCGCTATTTGGTGTTTTAACAAGTTTAACAACAAAGATAACTCGGCCCTTTTCATGTTTAGAGAGTTTGAAAAGGGACAAAAAGAAAACTCCACAAGTTCTTTTTCATAAATTAATCTCTCAAGCCCAAAAAAGTGTAAAATAATACAAGAGAGATATCATTTCCAATTCATTAACGAGTTGGAAAGGACAAGAGCTCGGCAATCTTTTCATATTTAGAGAGTCTGAATAGAGCTTAAAGAGGACTACAGGGGGGTTCCTTTTCCATTTTAACAGAGCTCAAAAAAGAGATAAAATTGTTCTCTGTGGTCAAAGGTACAACTTACAATCGAGAACATTGAATTCTGTAAATCAATTACAAAACCTGCTCAAGGCATCACCAAATGGATTAAAAATATTTGTTTTATAGGCAAAAATAGGTAAGTACTACTGTTTAATTGATTAATGAACATGAAATAAACATAAAATAAGTTTTTGCCATGACATTTTTACCATTTGGAACTTACCATTCAGTTTTTGCTCTGAGCTTAGTTTTTACCTCAACTTTCACTAGCTGATTGTGAGAGATTCTACGAACCATTTCTTGAGCCATCCAGATGAGGTAGGAACTAAACCTATCTTCTTTCTTTCCAAGTCATTTTTTTGTCATTTCATGCAAGTTTTAGGGTTTTTTAGGGTCCCTAAGGTTTATTTTTTTTTCCCTAAGATCAGTGCAGGCTTTCACATTGAAAACTACACTGAAGAGCACCCAGATAGGAGGCTACATGCTCTGCAGTGCACTGTCTCTGTGTCTAGGCTACGTTGGGCACATTTCCCAAGTTTGTTTTAGCTGTTATTTCCAAAATTTGTCCTGTTTTTTGCATGGAGAGGATCCTAATTTAACTTATGACTGTGTTTCAGGATTTCATTGGATCAGAATTTCATTTACATGGTGAGAAAGAGAGCATGAAGCATAACACATGGTTGCCCTAAATAACCCTGGTATAGTTGAGGCCCTCAGAAATTGTGGGTTACTCAAATACTTTTAGCTGTCCTGAATGAGGCACAAAATAGAACTACTGCAGTTCCTTGTTCGTGCATGGGATCCGACAGATCAGACTTTTCACATTAGGGACAAGATGGTCCATATTACCATTGAGGATATTTACTTTCTTACCGGACTGTCGAGGCGAGGTGCCCCCATCTCACTTTTTGGATTTTCCCATGGAGGTGAATTGGTGAGAGATTATATCAGACAGTTTTGTTGGCCAAGTACACAGCCTAGCAAAGATGGGAAAACAAATATCAGGGATGTAAGTGATTTACCTTTAAGAACGATCCTCTTCACAATCGCAAAATTGGCTGGTAGTGTGACACTCCATCTGGCGAATAGATCTTATATGCAGTATGCACTGGAGTGTCTAGAACCAAAAGTTTTCAACTGGTGCGAGGTTGTTCTTTCTTTGCTGAAAGAACAATTGACTAAGGTAAAAAGCGGTAAGACGAAGAATTTTTGCTATGGTTTGATATTAATTACTTTTGCCTTAGAAATAATCCCATTGATACAACCACATCATGTATCGCTGGGTGTGGCTAGTCCTAGAGATCCACATATGCAGAGGTAGGTTGAATTGATGGCTCGACATGCGAGTCAGTCAACAATCATTTTCTCCCCTGCATTTTTCAGATGGCTTGAGTGACAACATCTTGTTATCGAGAAGTATCCATACTCAGGGATGGATTTACGTGGAGATCCAAATTTGATTCTACCAATTGGAGCACAATGGGGTGCTATGGGTAAGTTGTTTGAGCAAAGTGTTTTGATTTGTTCAAGTTTCTACATGTTTTTTTAAATGTTTCCAAGACTAAACTAAAATTACTCTTATGCATGTAGATGTGGTGACTGTTTGACCTATGGGAGACCAACAAGTTGCAGGTGGGCCAGTGCAAAGAAACATTGGGAGAGAAGTTCTCCAAGACTTGATTCGGCCAAAACATTAGCAGAGTTGTAGGATCACATAGAGGGATTAACCCTTGGTATTCCAGATATCCAGATCGAGGAGTTACCTATGAGGTTGTTGTGCCACACTATTGGTGTTCCTAACTGTTGGGCTAGACTTTTGGGCATGATAGCACAGGCTGTGACTTGTTACCATGAGCACCACTAGATCTACTTAGGATGTCTTGTATGCATTTATGATTTTTTGGGTTAGATGACCAAATTTGTCTTGGGCACAAATTTTGTAAAAACTTTTAAAACACCTATCTATTTTACTTTCAGAGGTTTCTATGGTTATATGCAAACCTATTAAATTGATGATGTGAATTGAAAATACCATGTTTACATGTGTCACAAATGTCTTTTAACACATAATTCACTAGAGAATCAGTTAATGTGTTAAGATTCTTGGAAATATGTTGATATTGATTGTGTTCAAAACGTCTTTCCAAAATACAAACTCTAAGGAACATACAAAAAATTGTTGGATTTCAGGCAGTATAAATGTTTGTTAGTTGTAGTACAACGAGTTGTGAGTCCAGCCTAAATATGATTTGGTGAATTCCAAGTGAAATGGCATTAGAGAGTAGTTCAATCAATGAGCTATACTCAATGATATTGTTTGTCGATCGACCAATACGAAACCCTTGGAAACTCACTAACTCGCCACTTGCAGCGAAAATAGCCCATGCTGTAGATTTTTTTTTTGTGTGTACTACGACTAGCACCATCGGCGTAACCAACAAAAGGTTCTGAAGACTCTGACATTTGCAACAAATGCAAAGAAGATTACTAACCAGATAAAAATCTCTAAAAGAAACACACACACACACACACGCAATGAAAGCATATATACTGTGAGTTTTACTACACTTAATCAAGCATAGTAATGTTTGAGGTACAACCCATTTTGGGGATGCGGCAATGGAATCCTATCATAGTCTACTAACTCATAGGCACCTTTTGCCAGAACACGCTTGACAACATAAGGGCCCATCCACATTGGTTCAAATTTTCCTGCTCCAAGTTTATCAGCTTCTTGATCATAAAGCAAGACCAGGTCTCCTTCTGAGAAGATACGAGGCTTGACATTTCTATCATATTACGTCTTAATATATTTCTTATGCACTTCGTTAGCCAATGCAACATCACAATGGGTTTCATCCAGATGGATTAATTCCAAGAAACACGCTTCATCTTCAAAAGTGTTGGGTAACAGGTCAATTGTGAGTTTGAGTGATGAAATTTCGCATTGTATTGGTAAGATTGCTTCCCAACCATACACCAACTGAAAGGGTGTGAATCCCGTTGAATTTCTCACCGAGGTTCGATATGCCCACAAGGCAAATTATAGGATTAAGTGTCAATTTCTCTTATGAACCCCTATCATTCTTTGCAACATCTACTTTAGGACTTTGTTGATGGCCTCAACTTGTCCATTCGCTTGCGAGTAATACGGGGTAGAACTATCATGTGACAGTCCTAACTTAGCAGTCAATTCAGCCATCATGTGATTGAAAAATTATGACCAATAATTTGTAACTATGGCCTGTGGTACACCAAACCATGCAACCACATGGTTAGAAAAGAAAAGAGTAGCCATTTTTCCATTGTTGTTCAATGTTGGCATCACCTTGGCCCATTTGGTAAAATAGTCAACAATGGCTATAATATACCCATGCCCCCCAGTTGAGGTGGGGTTACATGTCATAAAGTCAATGCCCCATTTGGTGAATGGGCAAACAACAACGACTGGATGCAGTGGTGCAGGTGGTAATCTAGTTTTTTTGTCATATATCTGGCATGCATGATAGCTTCTGACAACAATAATACAATCTTTAAATATAGTTTGCTAGAAGTAACTAGCATGAAGAATTCTCTGTGCAGTCGCATATCCTGATAAGTGTCCACCACAGGCACCAGAATGGAAATCATTCAATGCTTTCTTGGCTTCCTCATGTGTGAGGCACCTCTTTAAAACCGTATTGATACCACGACGGTAAAGTGTGTCACCAATGATTAGGTAATATTTGGCTTGGTAATGAATACGTCATTGTTGCGAGTGAGAGGTATCTTGTCAGAAAGTTTGGGTTTGGAGATAGATCAATATATCTCCATACCATGCGTTAGATGATGAAATTAGAAACAGAGACTCATCCAATATTGATGGTTCAGATTGAATCAATGGAGGTCGAGGGAAGGTCACATAGTAACTCAGCGAAAACTAGAGATTTCTTTGATTTGAACTTGATGAATTCCAAATCAAACTCCTATAAAATAACTATCCAGTTTTAGTATTTTCCTCCCAACAATTGACGTGACAAAATGTATGTCATAGGGTTGTAATTTGAAATGACAGTTGTTTTCCCTAACAGGATATAATGGCGAAATCTTTGAATAGCTTGCATAGTTTTCAAAGCTAGTTTTTTCGATATAAGAGTAGTTACTTTCTGTCTCGTTGAGATTACGGCTCAAGTAATAAATCGTATGTTCAATCCCATTTTCTTCCTAGACTAAAACCATGCCAATGGTTGTATCTGTAGTAGTGAGATACAGGTAATAGTCATTTTGGTAATTTGGAGAATACATTAATAAAGCTCTATTCAAGGTATCTTTAAGAGCATCAAAGGAAGCTTGTGCAACCTGATCCCAATGAAAGAATATCTCCTTTTTCAAAATACTTGTAAAACCTTTAGCCATCTCAGCGTAATTAGGAATGAACCTCCTCAGAAAGTTTACTTCCCCTTGGAGTCTCTGTAACTGTAAAAGATTTGAAGGTTGAGGCAAATCCATATTTGCCTGAACCTTTAATGGATCGAGTCAAATCCACTCTCTAGACACTACAAATCCAAGCAATCGACTAGAACCAACACAAAACACACATTTGTGCGGATTGAGTCGTATCTTGTAGTGTCGGCACCGTACAAATATTGCTCTCAAATGTTGCGGGTGATCAGTCCACTTTCATGAATGAGTAGGTAAATCGTCAAGGTAAGGTTGAACAATGTGCTTGACGTCATGGAAGGCATAATTCATTTCCCTCTGAAAAGTGGCCCCAACATTCTTCAAACTGAATGGGAGTTTCCTATAGGCGAATGTGCCCCATGGACATATAAAAGTTGTTTTCGATTGGTCCTGTGGGCATATATTGATTTAATTGTAGCCAGAAAAACCATCCATAAATGAAAATATATCACATCCGGCACATTCATAAATTATTTGGTCGATAAAAGGAGTAGGATAATTGTCTTTTGGACATGCCTGATTTACATCCCTATAATTGACTCACACTTGTATTGTTCCTTGTTTCTTCATGACAGGAACAATGTTGGAAACACAGTCAGTAAGAGGAATAGGGTAAATAAAACCAGCTCGCAAATTTTTTTCAACTTCTGCTTTAATTGCAGTGACTTTATTTGGATGAACAAGTCGAAGTCGTTGTCGAACTGGCTTGACATCAGGGTACATTTTGATTTCGTGTTAAAAAATACTAGAGTCAATGCCTGGAATCTCCTTGTAAGACCATGCAAAGATATCTCTAAATTCACGAAAGAGAGTACAATAATTATCAAGTTCTGATGGAGAACAAGATTTGCTGACATGAATATTCTCTAGAATATTAGGCTTGGTTGAAATATTAATAGAAATCGTTTCTTCAATATTTGACAGGTTTCGCTCAGATTCTATTATGTCTATGAAAACTGAATTCGATAGGAAATCAACGACTGACGGGTGGTTTAGTTCATTTGAATAATCTTCGATGTCATCTGGAAGATGGGAATGATGATGATAATCTTTCCATGGTTCTTCTCCTATCATCATTGATTGGGTGATTCCTTCATCCGTAGAATGTATACGTGAAAAAGGATCTGAAGAAGTACCATATTCTAATGAATGGTCTACCCATACAATTGTTGAGTACGGATTTGGGTTTGCTGCACAAGCCCAAAAAATTGATTGCCATGATGATTAAATGGGGCTTAACAACATCACCTCAATAATACTATCAACTTCAACCTTGTTGGTAAGCCTCCTTAAATCAAATGAGGTGGAGGAAATCATATTACAAGTCTCTACTCTTGTCACTTCCGCTAAATCAGATGGTGACGGTAGGGTAAAAGTACCCATTAGGGAAAAATATTTAAAGATACCTACTCCAACACTTCGAAGTGACAACGGGGGTCCGTGTACCAACGGAATGCTTCCTGTAGCCTATGAAATATCGGCAAAGAAGGTTAGCTGATCAATTACTGTGATTCCACCCTTAAAAGGGAATGCAATAGTAGGAATGTGCGTGGAAGAAACAACAACCATAGCATATACCCATGGCCTTCCTAGTAAAATGTTGTAATCGAGGGGTTCGTTAACTACCTCAACTTCAACAGTAAATGTTTTCCGCCTAGTTGGATTTGCATGTTACTCAAAATCCCACAAGGAGTATATGTTCTTCCATCAAAATATTTCAACGTGGTTGGTGATCATGACAACGACGATGAACCAAGTGTTTTCCAGTAGCTCATTGACATAATGCAAGTAGATGGCCCCTCATCCATAATAGTTCGGTGAACATTCTTATTGAGAGATTTTACTTGAATTAGGAAGGCTAACTACGATGGTAAATGTGGTGTATATCCCGCATGGTTAGAAACCACAAGATTAGAATCTATAGGATCTACTCCACCTATTACTGACAGTAAAGCCTACTTCTAGGAGGGACAATTTTGTAACAACTCGAGTGTCGACATAGCAAAAGGTGATTGAGAAAGATCTTCCACTATGTTATAATTCCGAGCTACTCAAGCCCGAGGGTTAAATGTTGATTTGTGCACAACTCCCTTTGGTAGTTTTATTGTCAATTTTGGTACAATAGGTGGAATATTTTTAGATGAAGTCGAAGTCAAAGGATTAGCTTGATCAGTGGCCTGATTATTCGACGATGACAGTGGATTTCCATAATCTTTGTTTCTTGTTAACACCAAAGCTTCATTTCGTGGCTTTGTGATGGATAACATGAGTACTTGGAATGTGGAAGCATGGTTTGTTGCAAACAAATGTGTCTCTGGGCTTGGAAATAGATCAATCAACACTGCCGATGTTTTTGAAGTCTTTAAAAGTTTAGAGACCTCAGAGCGGTGTGGACAATCTCTCATAATATGCTCATCAATACAGATTAGACATGGATAACGAGGCTTCCTTGCTGAAGCAAGGGAATTAGATGATTTCTCTGGAGGGGAATTATCCTGTTTCTTTTTATTTTTCCCCTTTTTCTTGCTTCCTGGTTGCTTTGGATTTTTGCCTTTGTCAAATGACATGACATTAATTTCCAAAGCAAGAGTAATTTTTGATGAATTGGTAGTTTGATTGGTAATGGAAAGGATTTGACCAGATGGTCTTCCCGCTGCTTCCGTGCTCGAAGAATCGATCACACCATCACCGGCATGAGAGTCCTTACTCGATTGTGGAGGAGGAGGAACAATGAAAGTTGGTTGGGGTGCATTGAGAATTTTATCATAAAGCGTGCCGGATTATGTGTAAATCAAATCCAAGTGTTGGGCACGAGCAATTACTTGCTCTTCTGTGACAACTCCACCTTTTGTCACATCCTCGGTGACTGATGGCAACAAGGATTTTATGAACCACTCATCTAAAAGCTGATCGGGAACATATGTCTTAACCATTCGATGAAGATGTCGCCACTCATGAATATGATATGATATATGGGTAGTAGTCATCTATTTAAAGTTTGTTAGGAGTTCTGTTCCAGTCTCGTATCTGATGGGTAACTGGAAGTGGGTCAAAAATGTAGTGGCTAAAGTGGTGAAATTGTTGAAAGAAGCTCTTGGTAACTCAATGTACCATTTAGTATCCGGACCAGTAAGTGTTATTTGGAAAAGACGAAGTCTGACCGAATCATCATTTAAGGATTTTGATGAACACCACAAATGAAAGGTCATGACATGATTTGATGGGTTTTCTCCAAGATTTCTGTTAAATTTCGGAATGTCATATGGTAACTTATGTGGAATTATCGGTCACCAAGATGCATACAAAATTGGATCATTAGTGAGTTGATTTAAATCTGGTAATTCTAAAGTTTCTACAAATGGAAACTGTTGATCAAGTTAGGTTGAGCATACCCAGGATATGATGGAATTGCCTAAGCAATAGGTCTTTGCATACCGACAAAGGATATCTGCATTTGGTAACCTTGATATGGTTGTTGTTGAACAAAACCAACATAAGGTGGTTGTTGATAACCAGGTTGAATGTGTGGTTGTCGATAACCTGCAAAGGCTTGTTGGCCAGGACCTTGGTAAGCTTGATATTGACCAAACCCAGGTTGAGCTTATTGAGCAAGTCCAAATTGGGGTTGTTGAAATTGAGGCTGCCACGGTTGTTGAATCATCTTTTGTTGTTGTTGGTATAACTATTTTTGATTTAACGGTTGTTGTTTCCCAACAATGAAAGGTTGGCTAGGTTGTGAATAAACTATACCAGTGTAAGCTTGGGTCAGTCCAGATAAGGGAATACTGACCCGAGGTTGGTGCTGAACCCCGTAAATAAGTGGTTATTGTACAACAACTTGAGGAATTTGAACTTATTAACTTGAAACTTTTGGTTGCAAGGTAGAAGGATCAGTTTGTACTGGTTGAGATATAACATTTTCAACTTGTGACTGTGGTACAATAGTAACAACAAGTGTAGTGGGAATAGCTGACACAATTTGCATTGATTGTGTTGGATACACAAGCCTCGGTTGAACTGGCATTATTGGTTTCCATTGACAAAATCTAATTCTAGACTAACCTGAATACTGCGAGATATTACCATATGATGGTCCTTCGGAATAAGTACGATACAGTGAATAAGCATATTGCTCTCCATATGGTGGAAATCCAGTATTTAATAGATACATAGGTCATTGTTGACCAGATTGCCCAACTTGATATTGATATGCAGGATCAAACTGTTGAGTTCTCGTTAGAGAAGAACCAGGTAAAATTTCAGTTGAGGACATGGGTGATGACCATGGTGTAGAAGAAAACCCTGAGTGGGTTCCATATAAGGATTGGTAACCAACTAGGATGGATGGTTCACCATAAAGTTGTGACACAGGTGTAGTAGAAAACATCAAGGAGGTTCTAACAAAAGATTTTGTTGCAACTACATTAGATGAAATAGACTGAGATGTTGACGGTTGTTCAGCCATAGCTAACTGACCCAAAAGTTGTCCTAAAGAATCAACGGGTACTTGAAAATAAGCAGGATCAAACGAAGCAGTAAAATGAGGAGTATGAGGGTAAAGATAGAGCCCAACTCCAAAGTGAAAAGGGGTTCTAGGTGTAGAATCTTCTTCAAATTATTCCTTTGTAGTAATTAGACCTAGTGGAAGAACACTGTTAGGTCCGTAAAAGATTTTTGGTGTTGATAAAGTTGAAGTTTCAGTAGTTACTGATGTATGAGGGGTAATTGGTTGATCGTCCTCCGATAAAGTAACAACTTCTAAATGTTCAATTTCGAAGTCCAGATATTCAGGTAAATGAACAATAGTTTCAGTAAGAGGTTCTTGAACAATTTCAGGTTCATATGTAACTTTTGTTAGAATTGGATAGGTTCTGGATTAACTTTTGGTTGAACTGATTCAAGTTCAAAAGTAATTTCTTGTTTAGCAACTTCAATTTGAGGATCAACTTGTTGTTGAACAATGTCGGTTACTATTTCACTAGGATCAGTGCTAATGTCCTCAGGTAATTGTGAAACTTCTTCTTCAGAAACGGATGTACCAGAAATGGTTGGAGTAACTGGAGTCTCAGTACTTACTGAAATAGATGATTCAGGTAATTTAGATGAAGAACTAGGATTTCTTGATGTACTAGACTCAATTAAGAGAGACCACTTTGTTTGAATAGGTGTTGCTTCGGGTGGAAAAGGTTGTTTTCTCGTTGTTCCCCACGAATGATGGGGTAAGGGTTGATGTTCCTCAACGATTATTGATTAATTTTATTATAAAGAAAGAAATAAACAAAAAGGGGTATACTAGGAAAAAGGTTTACCAAGCAACTGTGAACTGCAGAATACCTCCTGGCGAGCCAAGAAGTATGAGTAGGAAATCTCCCTTAATGTTGTGTTCAGTGTATCACAGTTTACAAGGTGGCCAACTTGGTTACTTAAGGATGGATAGCAACCTAGAGTTGTCCTCCCATATATACCCGAAGGTACATGGAGGCCTAGTCTGTATAAGCGTTGTCTAATGCAAAACTGCATAGTGAGAGCATTCCCATATACTTTACGCACTGTAACACCGCCCTATATACCCGAAGGTACATGGATGAGCTACAATATACTCACGTACGTGGAATGAGGTATCACACTTGGGATGTATTTCAGACAAGTTAGTGACAACTACTTTATTTTACAATGTGGAACACGTCTCTAGCCTAGAACCACTAAATGTTCTCGTTAATGACAACGCTCTACTAGGTAAATTGATGTTAATTTTAAGTTGATCTTGCTTAGGATTTTTCCTTTCAAGTTCACCACGTGATGTATTATGAAATTCCTAGGAATGCAACTATCATGATAAGCATTCTTTCCATTCAATTTAATGATGAAAATCCTAGCTACTTAGGGATAGAGCAATCGGATTTCTTTTGATCAAAGAGAAAAAAGCACAATCTAAATGCAATTTCCCTACACTATTCCTATGAGCACACACAAAATTTTTCAATGTAACATGCATGTATTTCTTTTCGAATTCCTTAATGTGAATATCAACATAAGGAAATATGCACATACAACCAATCAATCTTTCATAAGAACGAAGACTTTTATGACAGTTCTAATTCGAAGGAAGAGAAGAATTTACGACACTTTCTTTTGAATGAAGATTAATGAATTATATCCTAACTTTGAATATTGATCAATAATGACAAAGAAAACATGAAGAAACATTAATCAATCCAATCAAATTTGGGCTAGACCAGGAGATAACAACTCATTTTTTGAGACACAACATTCATTGATCAATCAACAAATAATCAAACAGAGAAAAGTTGGAAAAAACTCTTTCCAAAGGTGGGAAACTAATCCTAGGAGGATCAACATAGCCCAGAGTGGGAGACAATGTGCTTCAGAGCATTGTCCCTAAGCCAAGGGTGCTCTGTAGTGAACTGTGTCCCTCACAAGCCTATGCTGGTGATAGTGAGCCATTTCAAAAAGCAATTTGACACAGTTTTGAACAATTTTTCAATGTAAACAACTGAATTGCAATCTATGAACACATATAAGGTCTACAATGATGTCTTAGGAGGTGGATAAGCTACTAGGAAAGAGGATTGATCCCCAGTATGGTCGCTAATTTGTTTTGAAGAATTTAGTATCTATAGATAAATACTAATTCCCTAGATAAGTAGCTATATCTAGAACAACAATTTAAAGTGTTTTAGACTTTTCATATAAGCAATAGATAAGATGAGAAGATAGAAGGCCTACCTGTAGTTCCGCTTTCCTCTCGTCTCCCTTGTATCAATTTCATCGCTCCTTCCCGTACTTAATCCGCTTGAGAAGTATCCTGTAAACACAACAAGAGACAAAAACTGATCAAAGCATATGATCTATTGAATATAAGTGAAAGGAATTAGATACAATTCACACACATAAGCATTATAAAACAATACAAACATATGGGAAAAAGGTTCAAACACTTTATTAGATAGAAGAAGGAATTAACAACCATTGGTGTCTAATTCAAAGCCATTCCTGTAGCTTGGATCCCATCCACATCACATCAAAAGAATGACAAAATTGTAGCATCGCAATACCTGCTTCAAAGCCAAATCTCATAGCAACATTATCTCCTTACAATTCAGCATAATCCAACCCCTGATCACTTAGATGAGTGGGTCAATTTATAGGAAGATGAAAGAGGTTTTGTCATTAATGGTGGCATTGAATGACCTTCCATACTTAGAATTAGTTCCATGGAGGAAGGGATGAGAGGATAGGATGCAACTTAACTCATTCCTCATCCATTTTCGAGCTCATAGGAGTTGATAAGTGAGGGAAACTTCTAGATGACTCCAAAATATAAAGATATTCCCCAAAATCTATGTGAATTTCACTCATTCTTGCCGAGCACAGGTGAAAGGAAGCCTAAGTTCTCTGTAGAGCACCCTGGCAGTGGACTTAGTTGCTTTGCAATGCACCTTCATAAGGGTGTTACTTGTGCTGGTTCCTCTAGGGGATATTTTTGGATGTCTTCAAGTCATGAAACTGTCTGGGAAGGAGGAATTCAAAGGGGTGAATTGTTTAGGACATGAAACAACTGAAATTAGGGTTTGATGAGTCCTAAAACACTGATCTAGATGTTGGGATTTGATGTGCCCAAATGGATCTGTAACAATGACACTACAAAAAAATGTTTTCAACGTTTAAGATAAAAAAAAGGTTTTTGAGAGAACCATGTATGATTACCCTTGAAGCCTATTCATAGCTAGTTACCTATGTCTTCACTAATTCAAGGCAGCTAGATCTCGCCCTTAATTAGAGCAGTTAATTTAGCTATTACTTTAATATATTTTAATTGACCGAAGAAAACCCAACTGAAACCAATATGGAAATCATTATTGTTTTTGATATTATATTAGCCCTCTCTGAGAGTCTGAAGTAATGAATAGAGTGCTTTCTTTCCATTCTGTGTCTCTATTTTTCCTTCTGTGTGTTCTTATCACTAGTAATCATTGGTAAGGAGATCTTGTTCATCATCATCACAACTAAAGATCTTAGGAGGATAGTAGGGTGATGAAAAAATATAGGAATAGAATAAAGGACATTTTTAAGTGTTAATACAAAGAATCTTTACTTAGGAGTGATGCTAATAGAAATGAAGCCAAGGAACATGAATTGTTGGAACTCTAAGAAGAATGGTTACAAGACGATTAGTCACATTTGGATGCATTTCCTTGTGAATTCTACTTGATCCCTTGGTTTGTGCTTGATGAGCAACTCTTAAGAATGTGCCAAAGGGCCTTGGAAACATAGTACAATAAGAGACCATTTACTTTGCTTAATGTATCCTATAAGGGATTAGCTAAATTCCTAGCCAACATAATCAAATATATGGTTGCAATACTTATTCAGCATGAGAAAACAGGGTTTTTTAAAGGTTGATTCATCTTACAAATAGCCTTATTACAATCGGGAAACACACTGAATCAGGAAGAAAATTGAATAAGAATTTATTTATTTTTTATTTTTTATTTTTTTTTCTGAAGATTCCCTTGATTGACTTCAGTAGAGCTTATGACTTCATTTTGAAACATTGATACACGCTCATGATAGGTATAAAGAAGTATTTTTACTTGAATAGTAAAAACTCTTTTATCAAAAACCTTAACCAAGGTTTGTGTTAAAGACTATCTACCAATGGAAATTCAACTGCAAATATCCATGAGTGAAAGATGTGATCTAAATCCCTATTAACATGTGAAAGATGCATCAAGGTACCTTCTTAAATTTCCTCTAGTGCAAGGACAGAGCCTAGGTGTTCTTATTACTAGCGGTGAGAAGTTTTTGAATATTCATTTTTTTTTTATACCTTGCCCTCACCTTAGCTTTGAAAAGGACCATGGCATAGGACATTTCCCTCGTGTATTTGAAAAGGTGGAATCCCCTCTTTGACCCTAAGTGGGAACAATTAGATGTGGGGCAAATATTTTTTAGGCTCCCAAGCCTCCCCCTTCAACATTGGATGCAAGATGCCTTTCGATGTATAGGGGTTGACCTCAGGACTTATCTTGACTTCGACAAATCATACTTGCAGATAAGGGAAATGTCTTATGCCAAGGTCCTTTTCTATCTCGACATGAGGGTTGGATTGGTGGAAAATATGATACTACATACTGGTTTTGAAGCATGCGGTATGGACTTCCCTTTTGATCTGGCCAGTTCAATTCCAAAGTATTCTAGACAATATAGATAATACATAAATATGGCTCTAATTGAGTACGTAGATCAACTAACAACAAAATGAGTTCTTTAGGTAACTTAATTCTATTTTTTTTTTAATTTCCAGACATGAATGAAATTATTTTGTTATATTATCTTATTTAGAAATAAAAAGTAGGCACACTAAGAAATGAAAGGAAAGCAGAAAGCATGAATCATAGTAGACTTGAGTAAAAGAAACCTTACCAGATTTATGGAGAGTCAGACTCAGTTTATTTTTCACAGATGACAAAAATGGAGCTACATTGTTTGACTAGTCTACAGTTTTGATATTCTGTTGGAAACACCCACAATTAATCAAAGCATTACTGAATATACTGTATTTCATTATTAGCTGTAATATTTGATTTATTTTACAGCGAAAGTATGACTTCACCTGTAGTGACAAATCTTGTGCCATCTTCACATAGTCAACTATGGAACACCAAGAAGGAAGGAAACATGCACAAGTAATGTTGTCCAAGAGCTCCTGATGTTAATTCAAAATTTGTGATGTCAGAGTGCAACATTTAAACACGTCTCTCTCTGAATTGGAAAAGATTATGTAGCTTGCCATGGATGCAAATTTAAGGTGTTTAGACTTCCTAAATATTGGGAAAATGTTTTCTAATAGATTTGTATCCAGTACTGGCCCCATAATGTCTGTTGGATCTTCATATCTATAGGGTTTTAATTGATACATCAAGTGAAGTATACCCATAGGCTAGGTGCAATCCACATGGCTTAGTTGTAACCATGTATATTGTCACTAAACTAAAGGAACCCTCCACCCAAGTGGCCTTCTAATATTTTGAGTGATTTAGTTATGCGAAAAGAATTAACGTAATGCCTTTCAGTCCTAGTGCAGCTCACAGTTGCTTATTCATGTACCTACTCACTAGGCTGCAGAGAGGTCTCCCTTGTCAAGAGGTCTCTGTGGTAGCAGGTCGTCATTATTATCAAACCACCAGGAGCAGCTACTTAGACCAACTCTTTCATAAATTGTTAAACAAATCTAAACATAGACATCACTTCCTAAGTCTAAAATAGCATAATATGTACTATAAAATTTTCTTGAAATACTATGTTTAAAATCAGACTCATGTCAATTTACAGAAGGAATAAATGCAACAAGAAAATCTTAAACCTGCCTTTTCTTTATTTGGCATGTGCTCCCCACATCCATTGCCCAAACCAGATCAAAGTGCCCATATGGAAAAGGATGGTATAATTCATCCGCTACTTGAAAATCAACCTGTACAAGCATGGGAAAAATAAACTCTAATTTCAATGCAAGAAATTGAAAAAATATTGAAATCATGATAGACTAATTCCAATCTAAATTGAAAATTCCATACCCCACGTCCACCACACGCCTCGGCCACTTTGAATTTTCATCTTCAACAGAATAAACATTCGATGTAAATATTCACATCTAATAACAAACATAATATTACTGAATTATTACAAAACTGATTGAATTAAATATAAAGTTGGGACAACTGGTAAGTGGTGGTTTAATTAATGGAACAATATTTAAACTTATTAGATGGTATATTTCGGGAATATTTCAGAATCTGATAATTATAAAAAGGGTAAATAAATAAAAAAGGGCAAATGGTGGTTTAATTAGTGGAACCATAACTAAAATTATGTATATTGTAGATTTTAAAAATATTTCAGAGTCTAAAAATCATAATAATAAAAAAGTTGAAACAATTGACCCTCTCTAATCATTAAAAAAAAAACGAGTCAAAACAATTGACCCCTCTCCTCTTCCAAAATATTCATGAAATTAACAAACCATTTAATACAAATTCATTCATCATTCACATATTTACCTAAACCCATTGATTGAAAATTCCAAAAACATACCAAAATCAAAACAATCTGCCTACATGAAACAATTGACCCCTCTCCTCTTCCAAGATATTCATGAAATTAACAAATCATCATTCATGTAATAACCTAAACCCAAAGATTACAAATTCCAAAACTATATCAAAATCAAAACAAACTACCTACATGAAATCAATAGCTGTGTAACGAACCAAACAACAATAATATGAAGATTGGTTTGCTATTTCTAACCAGAAATGGCTAAACAACAATAATATGAAAATTGGTTTGGTATTTCTAACCAAAAATGGCTGCAAATTTGAGAGGGTCTTGGACCACTCTCGGACCATTCTCATAGTGGTGGCTGTATAATGAACCAAACAATAATAATATGAAAATTGGTTTGGTATTTCTAACCAAAAATGGCCGCAAATTTGACAGTGGCGGCTGCGTGATCCAGAATATTGTGGGGAGGAGGAGGGATGTCATAGAAGCCAAGGTGCAAATGATCTCCCTGATCAACCTTCCACCCGCATGAGAGCTAATCATAGAACTCTGCAACATCCTTCCGAACATAGCTCACCAACACTCACCTCACCATTGTCCTCCACCATTTCTGAACACAAATCATAACTGGATTTTCATAGGTACCTAAGGGTTTGTAAACATTTATGTCAAGAGTGGATGAATTATAAAGTTCAAATTCAGATAAGTGCGTCGAGATATTGTGTTTATTTAAAATTGGTTAATAACCATCAAATTTTCCAAGTATATAAATTCGATAAGATAACTAGAGTCAAATAGAGACTTACTGTTGCGAGAAATGGATACAGTCAAAAGTTCTTTCCTAGGGATTTGTGGGTCGATGGGCTCGAGGAATTTTTTTTCCCTCTTCCCTAGATTTATCAGCCGCGAAAACTTTAGAGGAGTTTTTGCTGCCTGTGCTCCGAAAAATGTTTGATTCCTATGGGGATGTCCAACAACTAAAGCTTTCTCATTACCTACCCGAGTCCAAAATTTCTGGAATAGTACTATCAACCTCTTTCACCACCTTGGAGGAGAAGGCGACAACCTAGAGAGAGAAGGGTGCTTTTTGGGTGATGGTGGAAAGGAAAAGCCTTGCTTGAACCTTATGTGGGTCTGGGGTTCCATAACGAAATCAAGGAGCTGCACAAGATCCAGTTAGGTGTCCCGTTCTGTGCACAAAACCCCAACAATCCCCTACCTCTGTCAAACTGGAAGGGAAAAATAGGATTTGTGGAAAATCCGTTTGGAGCCTCAAACAAATTCGAAGAGCCCATTTGGGATTCATTAAGAGTCTTAGCCACGTTGATTGAATCCTTGATAACATTGTTCATTTGCTTAAAGCATGAGCTTTGATACCCAGAAAAACTTAAAACATAAAACTATTGAGTTACGAGGACTAGCTATTACAGGAACCTCAAACATAGAAGAAGTTTCTATACATTTTTAACACACTACTAAAGGAAACAATCATCGAGAGCCAATGTCAGTGGAATGATAACTGAGTTATAGGAACTCGTAGCAAAACACTGGTCTCCATTGCTGAAACCTCCTCCAGAATTAAAAAATCCATCGTTTGAAGAAAATTACTGAAAAATTCCCCACAATTCAAAATTCCAGGGTATGAACAAAATTGGGCTGCCCATTGTTCTTCTTCCATTCATGAAAGCTCCTCGAAACCTCCTCGAGGGTTCGAACAAAAATGACATCACCCAACTCGAAATTTTATTTGGTGACTAGTATGCAGGAGGCAAAATGTATTAAAAAAGGGTATTAAATTGCCATGGAATGTTTTAACAAGCTGATATGAAAAAAAAAAACTTCTAATTCCTCTCAATGTCTTCCATGGGGATGCATAGAACTTAAATTGCCATTGTATGTATTAACAAGCTAATATGAAAAAATAAAAAGAACTTCTTCTAATTCCTCTCTATGTTTTCCATGGGGATGCATATTCCCTTGATTCATGTAGGTTTCATTGATATTAAGGTCAATATATTTGAATGAATGGTTTATAATAGATATGGTCAATAGCTTCATCAACATTATTAGTCCCACCACATATAGTTTTGATACATTATGGATATTTTTTCAGATATTTTTCATCAAATTTGTATATATATTTTTTATTCTTAAATAAATAATGCTTTTGGTGTATATTTTTTTATTCTTACATAAATAATGTTTTTGGTGTAGTACTGAAAATTAAATTTTATATGATTTGATTATGATAAATTTAATAAATAAAAATGCTTGAGACAAAATGAAATTTTAAGATGAAATTAAATAAATGTCTTAAAAATCTATTCATGTAGTAGTGATTCAATGGAATGGAATCATTTTTAAATGTTTTGGAAACTTTTTTCCGTGATGTTTTCAGACATTTATTTTCTTTCTAGACAATTTTACCTTTTTTAAAGGGGGAAGAGGCGATAGTATCTTGTAGTAGTGATTCAATAAATTGGAATCATCCTTAAATGTTTTGGAAACCATTTTCCATGATGTTTTTAGACATTTACCCTCTTTCTAAAAAGTTTCACCACTTTCAAAGGGGGAAGAGGTAAAAATCTCTTGTTTCTCTTTCACAAAAGGTGTTATGTCACTCCTTGTCAAATGGACTAGAGTGACATGCTTCAAAATGTCACATTCTGCCATGGTTTGAGTCTAGATTTTAAGCCAGTGAGATGGAAGTGTCTCTAAGCTTGTTTAGGTGTACAGTTAAAAATGAACATTTCACTGTCATTTTGATCTTCAAATAAAAGCTCATGGGAGAGCTCATTATTCTCTTTTTATAAATCTTATAAATAGTTTACATATGGAAGAGGGTATATCTTGGCTACAAAAATGGGCTATAAAGGTCGGGGCGGCATGGGACAAAAATAAAAAAGTCCCTTGACAATGTAGATCCTCTCAATCTCCCCCTAGGATAGGCCTTGGTGAAAAATGGCTACATGACTCTTTAAAGGAAATTTAGGATGAATATTGTGTTCGCAAGCTGAAGTTTCGTGAAGAATAGATGGGAAAGGATATTATTGGGACTTTTAAGAAGAATTTAAAGCAAGATACATAAGCTCAGAAACCCCAAGGAGAAACCCAAGATAAACATACGAGCTCTAATGCTCGTCCAGAGTCATCCAATGCTACTTCTTAACAACAAGTCTATTATTGGTGTTGGTGGATAAATAAAAAAAGGAGAAGGATGCTAATGATAGGGAAGGGAGAGTGAAGAAGAGATAGATGATATTAGCCTTTCCCCTAGACAAAGCTATTTCCCCTATACCCCTAAGTTTATTTCCTCTTCTTAATGAAAGGCATATTACATTAACTATATAAATAATTATTAGCTTTCCCAAATCCATTGTGATGATTTCATTATGGGAGTAACCGGCATAGTGAGATCCAATGGGCTCTAGATCTATCTACTTCCCTCCTCTCTGTTAGGTTAGTCCTAACTTCGTATATTCCAAGTTCCGTAAATTCCAAGTTTAGTCCTAGCTTCTCATTTGATGGAAGAACATTGGAGTCACTGGTTATTTGTGAGTTGTAGCATATTTTTATCTTGTTTTCTTTCTTTCATTTTCTTGATATAGTCTTTTTTGATATGTGTTTTGCTTACCTCTTTGTTTCACTCACTCACAAGGGAGAACTAGGTCAAAAGGCATTGAAATGAACATATAAGAGTGTGTGCCAAGGAGTGCTAATGAATTCAAGTGTGCCAAGGAAGAAGTGTGCTAGGAGAAGTTCATAATATGATTTCCAAGATACAAGCCTATGTTTTTGATAAGGGGCTCGACATAGCAATTTTAAACAAAGGGAGACTTTTTGCTAGGCATAACACTATTTTTCCTCTAGCTATTATTTGTATATGACATGTGGCACATTTTGGCCAAATTCTAATGTTTTAAACTATTTTATACAATTGCATATTATACATTATTGTGAATAAGCTTTGGGGCACTCAACTTATATCGGCTTATATCATGTGTGTCTTGTGCATCTTGTGGTTCTTACAAACTCTTAGTTAATGCTCTATTTTTTATATGAACCAGACATACATGTGAAATATTTTTTTTGTAAGCTATGTTTCTTAGTTTTTCTATGTCCATGGCTAGATGTGATCCTTGTCTTCGTAAGTTCTTAGGTGGGACAAGTTGAGCTTGGAAATGAGTGCCCTAATATGAGTTATAGGCAATTCTTAGGTGAAAAAGGCACAATCTACTTGTATTAGGTGCAATTGGTCTAGTTATTGCAACTAAAGCAGACTAATGTCACGTGAACTGTAGTAGCTAAGGACTTGATTGGGTTCCCAAGTCGTGAAAAAATGTAAGGCTAGTTGTGAGGGTGTGAGTGCCAAGGCGTGCTAGGGAATGCTAACATGTGCCAGATAATGTAAAGGCATGTCAAATATGCTAAATGTGCCAAGTGCTAAGGCATGCCAAGATGTACAAGGGTGTCACAATATATGCATGACTTGAAAACCAATAATTACTTGTCAACTTCAAAAATCCATTTCTCTTCAACGAAAACTCGGAATTAGATGATTCACATTGCATTAGAATCATCTTGACGAGCACTATCATCCTTATCCATGACATGTCAAAAAATCATCATGGTTTTGGCCCAAACATCGATGGGTGGAAGACCCCATACTTGGGTTCCAAGACCACAAGTGTACTTGTAGCGCTCTAACCTCCAACAATCGAACACTAGGGCTTGGAATACCTCCTAAGCTACGCAAAAATCAACATCGCATACTTCCAAATGAAATTTCTACCGATCATGGTTTTGGATGCCGTCTCCCCACCAATGTTTGTAGTTTATGTGAGATGCATTAATCAAAGCTCAGATGTAGATGTTAGGTAGCTTGGACGAGTCTTAAATCCCATTGGAACCAACGCTAACCACAACTCCATTGTCAAAGATAAAATCATATGCCTTGGAGTAAAATTTCGGTTTTCAAGATAAAGCGTTTAGAGTTGAAGTTGGGTTGTCAAGCTAAAGCAGAGGAGAGGTTGTGCACCCTACTAAGAAGTCTTGAGCTACAACTAAATCTGGAGGTAGCTGCTTATTTTTCTCAGGAGAAGAATACGAAGACTAGCAATTTTCTCATTCCTTATACACCACACCAACATGCACACATCCATCTAGCCCTCTTCAGTGTTTCCATGGTTATAGGTAGCATTTAGTGTTTATAAACTAATGTTAGAATTAGTTTCAAATGTTGGAAATACGAGTAAAATAAATGCATGGAACAGAGATATTGTATTAGCAATATCCATGATATGGTTTGTATTCCTTGGGAAGAGGCCAAATAATAGCATCAAATATCTTTTTGGTCCTCAAAGTTAAATTGATAGATTTATAGGTTGAGAACAATGGTCGTTTTATGAACATGGTAAAGTTCATAAAAACTTTGGATTAATATGCACAAGTACTAATGCTAACTAATACAATTGATTACTATATTCCCATGTCATAGACAACAAGGACTAATAAGAAAAATACTCCCATCTTCATGTCTCATAGATTAGAGTCCAAACTCTAAAGAGAGACTATGAACTACAATGAATTAACAAACTCTCAATTAATTTCTTGGTCTATTGAAATATTTTGAATTTTGTAATTACTTATATATATGGTTGATTTTATTTCTTTTTTAGAGGTAGTGTGTGTTGAGTGCACTCTAAAGATGTTATTTAAAAAAAAAATCTCTAGTGTTCGTGAGGGTTTTTGAGGAATCCCTAGTGAGGGATGTAACATACGACAACTCTTTAACGCTTTCTCTATCCCACTTGCATAATTTGTTGCTATGTTTCAACATGATTTTTTTGTTTGATGTTGTGGAAAACATAATAGATCCTTTTCAATAACCTCTTCAACATAAGTGTGGATGCAACCTTAACCATGAGTGAGAATGATGAGTCAAGAAGATAGGGTTAGTTTTGAGACTCTCCTTCGAAGGATCTAGCTCTAGCCATATGAACTTTACTTGGCTTCACACATCATCTTTGGACACTGTTATTCTCCTGTCATGGGGTTTAAGCACATAACCATTGAATGTAGTCAGTAAAGTTTCTTTAATTAATTATCACATAAATAGCTTAAAAAATAGATTTTTGGGGCTCTGCACAGTGATTCTAATAGGGAATATAGTTTTCAAGGCTTTTCATGGTGAGTCCACTCCAAGGGTTCCTTCAGTGTGGAGACGGTAAGGCCATGGGTCTTTGTCAAATCTCTAATAAATCGAGAGACTCCCAAAACTCCATCCTTGCACAAATATTGGTTGAAAAAATGTGGGACCAACAATGCCTATTGCTATAAATCCTCCTTACCCAACAATAACACTCCTAACAACAACTAAAAATATGGCTTTTTTAGTATTATTGTGCATCAATTCATATTTACTTTCATGGCAGGTCTTCAACGTTCACTGTGGAAAGAGCTACGGATTCTGATGGATCAACTACTTGAGAGTTGATATCAAGTGAGGTATTTTTAGCCCAAATGAATAAAATCTTATCATTCATCTGCATACCATTTTTAGAAACAATTTGGTTTAAGTTTCATTGATTTATTAGTTCTTGGTGTTGCATTAAAGGATTGACATTAAGATATATTTTAATGGATTAAATATGTGCAAGTGGGCATACATAGCATTCCATCCACCTAGAAGAATAGATAATGATATTTAAAATTACTAGAACTCTTGTATAAAGAAAGAGATTGTTAAGGGTGAGATAATCTCAAAGAATATTGAGGCTTCCAAGGTACATATTAATTTTCCATAGTTCTTGTTCAAAGAATCTACATCTCTTAGCAATGAGAGTATGCTACTAAAAATTCAAGAATTTTAACCATCTCTAGAAACAAAAAATGTAATAACCATAATTTTCAATATATATTACAATGGCACAATGATCTACTAGTCTAAGGGCTCCCATTTTCAAATACATTGAATGGATACAACAACTTGAACCCAATTGAAGGTTCCTTTTGTTATAATCAAAATTCAGAAAAAAAGTAATGGAGTTACACTACATCATCCATGAATAAGAGTGACTACATGAGATCCCTAAATATGGAACTATTAATTTATTCTCTTCATGAAACATTGGATCCTGTTGATCATGCTAACATAGCTAGATTGTACGAATTTGGATCTAAATATAATGGGGTTGTTTTAGGATATTTCAAGTGCTTAGACAATGGTGAACATTATAACCATGGTACTCAAAAAAGTTGTAACTATTTGCCTCCACTTTATGATGCTAGTGAAGAATCTGCAACCATTGATTTAAAAGATAGTGACAACAATTCACTAAGATATCTGGAGAAAAACCAAAAAAATGAGATCATTATAGACCAAGAAACATGAACATAAAATGTGAACAAAGTAATTTAAGATGCAATAAGCGGAAACAATGATATAACCAATAAATTGAAGATAATCAACCAAATACTAGGAACAGAGCATTTGTCAACATATAAATTTTTGCACTAGCTCATTGTCCACTCTAGGAAAGGTCTTTCTTGAAGATATAGAAGCTTCATTTACATCAAAATATGCCTGCCAAATCATGAATACATTTAGATAGACTTACAAATTTTAATCAAATTATCTAGAATATAAAACATCAGTATGAAAACAATGATCAAATGGGAAGAGGGGTAGATTTTAAATGTGTTTAAGAACCAACTCTTGAGTTCAAATACCTAGATTATAGTTATACCATAATCCAAGGTCTTCATGCATAGCTCAGTAAAGGTGTATCAAGAGGTTATTAGTCTCTTGGCTATAGAATTTGATTGTTTTATTTGTAACTCAAAGAAATGGAAAAGTTGTGGAGACAAGCTGCATTCTTTTTCTTTCACTAGGCCATGAAAAATGAATAAAGCAAATAGTATCAACGCCTTGGAAAAGGAAAGTTGAGAAAAACAAATACCATGAACAAACAAAGAATATAATGAGTTGAAGGGCTAAAAAACATACCACCCATAACAAACCTTTCCATCCAAAGATAATTCTATGTTGGGCCACAACAAAACATTTCAATGGAAAATTCAAGTAACCTACTACTACAAAGGAAATTCAAACCCCAACTTGTTGTTCCAATTCTAATCTTACCCAAACTTACCTCATATTTAAAGATATCAGCATATATATATATATCTTATAATATATAAGATATATATATATCTATTATATTATATAGTATATATATTATATATAATCCTTTGGGAGAAATAGGACCATCAAATGAAATTGAACCATACATATTAATGAACCTTATTTTATATATTAATACTAGGATGAACATATTTTTCTATTGGAAAGAGAGAAAAATTCATATACACTAACAAATACTTATACATTAACTGCATTCGAATGAGTTAACAAAAATTAATGGCACCATCGACGATATTATGTTTTTGGTAGAGATCTTTCATCTCTTCCTCCAACACCAAGATTCTTCTTGTTTGTTGCAATAAAAATGGAAAATCTTAATGGAGATCATTGCCTTCACAATTACTCCATTTCTACTAGTGTCTTGGGCATACAATTGAACTCTTTCCCACTAGATCTATTAGATTCCATTTCATTGAGCTACAGTGATAGGTGAGAGCTATGCATAGCTCACCAAAGGTGTATCAAGAGGCTATTAGTCTATTGGCTATAGAATTGGACTCTATTTATTTGTAACTTAGTGAAACAGAAAATTTGTGGAAACAAGCTCCATTCTTCTTCTTTCACTGAGCCATGTAAAATAATTGAAGAAAATAGTCTCAAGCCCTTATACAAGAAAGGTTGAGAACAAAAACTAGCATGAACAAACAAAGAATCCAATGAGTTGAGTCAAGAGGGGTATCCCTTTGTAAACAAGCATCCATAGGCTTATTAGAGTTAGTATGAATCTTTACTAGAAGTTGAGTATTCTCCACATCACCAACCACATCCAATGGAAAGGTACCAACTCCTATAATACAAATGATGTTTCCAAATAAGGTGCAGTCAATACCAATAATATCATGTTTTGAATCTATTCTCAAACTTAAATGCCTCGAACTCTAATGAAAAGAGGTCATCATCAACTACAATCATACCAACTAAATCACACATGTTATTAATTTATTTATTAGAAGCTTCACCATCATCAACAAGGTATATTGTTGGATTCATCAATTCATAACTCACTTTGCAGTCACCATCCACATGTGTCTCGCCACTAAAGTCTCACTGCACAACTACCCTTCCACTAGATCCTCCAATATTTGGAACTAGTTTAACTGAAAGCAACTTGAGATAACTGACTTTGGTTGCTCCAAATTAGAAATCCCACATGCTTAACTAAACTCTATCTCCTCCAACTCAAATTTATTGAGTAAATCGGGTGACACAAGCCATGTCACACAAGTTAACTGCATCCAAGTTGTCTATTGATGTGGAAATTCAAATTTTGTCAATTTAATCAAGGAAAAATGAAATTGAGAATTTATTTCTCAATTTTTCAACACTCCCTTTCAGCAAGAAAGGGATTATCACCACCCCTATCCTTCACTTGCGGAACTCAAAATTCCCTCTTGACAAAGTTTTTTTCAAAATGCCAACGTTTTGTTCCTCTATCGGAATGTTGTGTAGCAAAATTATCCACCTTTGCACAGAATCCCATAAATGGTGATACGAGATATCTATATGCTTGGATTGATCATGGAATACAAGATTCTCAGAGAGTTTGATGCAACTCTGATTATCACAGTAGATCACAGTTGGATCCATCATCTGACTAAACAGTCCAACAAGTATCTTTCTTATCCATATCGCCTCACATGTTTCTTGACTTGTAGCTATGTATTCTACTTCTATTGAGCTGAGCACCACATATCTTTGCTTCATGTTGTACTAAGAAACAACTGCAAACCCAACACTAAAAATTCCACCTGATGTACTCTTTCGGTCTTATGGACTTTGCGTCCAATCTGCATCTACGTAGCCACATAACTTCACTCCCTCTGCCTGTCTATACCATAGTCCAAATTGGGTTGTGCCTCTGAGGTACCGTAAAACATGCTTAACTGCTTTCCAAAATAATTTGGATGGCTTAAATATAACTTGGCTTAGCTGGTTTACTGCATAGCACATATATGGTCATGTGCTCAGAAGATACATGAGTGAGCCCATTTGTTGTTGATAAATGGTAGCATCCACTCCTTCACTTGATGTGACATCCTCCTCCTCTAGTTGTTTGCTAAAGGTGTCTCTGTGGGTTTACATCTCTCCATGCATAATCTCTGTAGTATCTCATTTTCATACTTTCCTTGAGAAACAAACAACTACCTGTAGTCTTCCCATACTTCCAACCAGAGGAAGTACTTCGTGAGATCGACATCCTGCATTTCAAATAACCTTGCAAGGTCCTCCTTGCAAGATATGATAAACTTCTCATCATTAATTAAAATAAAATCAACAACATATAAGACAATAATAAGAAATTTACCTTCTATTAAGATGTGATTGAGGTTTGCATCCGCTTCAATTTTGGTGAAGCCCAAACTAGTGAGATAACTATCGATCATGGAGTACCAAGCATAGGGTTCTTGTTTGAAACCACGCAACGCTCACTTAAGCACACATGAGACTCTTGTTCAAATGTCTCAAAATCTTATGATTGCTTGATGTGCACCTCCTCCTCAGTAAGCCTATTGAGAAATGTTGTTTTTACATCCATCTGGTAGATCTTCCATTCCACTTGCATAGCAAGAGAAAGAATTGATTTAATAAATGATCACCTTGCTACATGAACAAAGGTATGCTCATAGTCAATTATTAAATTGATATGCTTTTGTCTTAATTGTTAATTGTCTTAAATGAGTTTAGTGTCTTAAATATAAAATTTGCCTTCAAATATTTTTGTCTCAAATTGTTTTTGTCTTAAATATAAAGTTGTCTTAAAATAATTTTGTCTGTTTTCTTAAATATAAAGTTGTCTTAAAATAATTTTGTCTGTTTTTGTCTTAAATATAAAGTTTAGTCTTAAATTTTTTTTGTCTCAAACTATTTTTGTCTTAAATATAAAATTTGCTAAATTATTTTGAGTTAAATACAAAACTTTGTTTCAAATTCTTTTTTGTCTTAATTATTTTGTCTTTAAATATTTTTATTTTGAATTAGAAAATTGAATAGATATTAAATTTTAATGTAAAATAACTAAAATAAAAAATGAATTTTTGAAACAAAATTTTTCCTTTGTTTTAAAAAAATATCTTTAAAATACCCTTAATACAGTACTGTGGATAATAGGGACTTGTCGATTCTGCCTCGCCAGTATTGTGGATAATAGGGACTTGTCGATTCTGTCTCGCCGCCACCGCCACCACCGACTTATATGTTGACCATTGGAAGCTTGCGTGAGGGAATTTAAGAGAAATATAGAGGTTGACACCGATGTATCTTGTCCCATGCGTGTTCTTATTATTATTTTAAGTCGCCTGTGTTCTTTTGTGTTTGTATTATTATGAAAGATTGTGTTTTTTTATTATTATTATTATTAAAAAAATGAATCCCAAGAAGCTTCTGCGCTGTCACTTTTATTATTATTAAAAAGAAATCGGCCTATAAATACAACGCCATATCAAGGTTTAGGAAAAATAGAAAAAAAAATTGCTGTGTGTGATGGCGGGTTTTCTTTTTTGTCCATCGCGTTGCTTCTTTAAGGCCAATTGCAGGAGATCAATGAGATACGAGTACGATGTTTTTCCAAGCTTCAGAGGGAGCGATGTAAGAAAAGGGTTTGTGGATCATCTTGACTGTGCACTCACAAGCGCAGGCTTTCGCGCGTTTCTCGACACCCGGGATATGAACCGCGGGGACGACATTTCTAGATGCCTGGAGAATGCTATTCAGGAGAGTAGGATACTTATTCCGATATTCTCCCCAAATTATGCTAAGTCATCCTGGTGCCTGAGAGAATCCTCGTTGATTGCGCGGGAAGTACGAAAGGGGTCGGCCATCGCCATCCCTGTGTTTTACGACGTCAGTCCTTCGCAAGTTCGGCGGCCGGAGCCATCCGGTGGCCCATATGCTGTTGCATTCCAAGAGCATCGAAAAAGTGGGAGATATAGCGCAGAAGTGATCAGCGAATGGAAGGATGCTCTCTTCCAACTCTGTCATCTCTCTGGCTACTCGCTTCAAGATGACTTCAATGGGTTCGTAACTCTCTTCCCATTCCTCTCTTATTTGTTTCTCCGTTTCTTTGACTTGTTATCTCAAACTCTCTGCATTGCAGCTATGAAGCAGCCTTGGTGAAAAGGGTCGTTGAAGAGGTGGCTAAACATGGCAAGAAGTGCCTTGCTGCGGAACGTTGCAAGAAGTGCCTTGCTGCGGACTGCAGATTTCTGGAATGTCTGTGCAGATTTCTGGAATGTCTGTGAATTAGTGGATTGCAGATTTTTGGAATATGTCAGAATGGATGGCAGATTTTTGGAATATGTTAGAATACAACAAAAAAAAGCAGTTAGGATGGCAGATTCTTGAAATATGTCAGAATGCAACAAAAATAGCAGTTAGGTCAAATAAATGTTGTTTCTTAAGTTCTGGAATATTTGCAAAATTTACAATAAAACAAAAATGCAAAATTTATAATAAAATAAAAATACCTTACCAGCGGTGGTCATCAATTTAATACTGTCTGTTATCAGTGCTACATGAATTAAGTTTCTCTGGTTAGATAGATAGAAAAGCACATTTGAATTTTTTTTCGGTTTACTTGAGAGGTATAATGATCAAACCTATGTCAAAAACCATTTTCTTATTTTTATCATGTTTTTCAGAATAATATATGTTATAACTTTTTTCCCATTTTCTTTTTTTATT